>JBAMHW010000006.1:31246951-31266004 GCA_037177495.1 Rhadinocentrus ornatus | reverse complement strand
TATATATATATATTCCTCCATAATTAATCTGCTTTTCTTACTCTGTTTTTCTGTAGTTGAGCACACAAATTTCCTTGTTGTGTTATCTTATCTTACATACAACAGTTTCCATGTAATTCATCTATCTATCTGTCCGTCCATCCATCCATCAAGTCAATGGGAACGTTCACACTGGTGACGAAATTCCGTTTAGCGATTTTGCAAGATTTTCAAAGACAGTGTGTGGCGAACAATTGCCAATGAGTTGAAATGTAAAGCCGGTATGTAGATCAAATGTATTGAATACAGTGTTGTAGCCTATATTGTATAGCTGTATAGCCATTAGCCTGCTAGCTTTAACAATGACAAGGTTACATTTTTGATTAAAATATGTAATCAAATTTAATTTATAAAACATGCTGGCCTTCTCCGAAGTGGAGTTGGTAAAAGTACCTCAGTTGCTGTTCCTGCCATAACCCCCAATGTCCACAACCAAAAATCTGTCCTCTGCATCAACCAGAGCCAGCAACACAATTGAAAAATTCATATATTGAGAGCCTGAGTTGGAAGGTGCCTGAAGGACAACATGTTTGCCATACAGCAAACCTACACAATACTCAAACCTTTTTGCATTTTTTGCCCAAAGATCAGGATCAAGATGAGGCATGTGTTGGTCTTTTAGGTGTAAGTTTTCCTCACAATGTTTGTCACCGTTTAGACTCTGAGGCAAAAACTTGCTGCAACTGTGGTGTAACTGTCACCAGTACTCAAAAATCTGCAAAAATCTGAGAAATAATACCTAAATTAATGGAATAAATGTGATATCTCTTAACTATTTTCAGTTAAAGAAGTGGTAACACTTCATAGAAGGTAGCTGCAAACAAACATACGTGTCTTACAAGTATTATAGTACAAGTATTTGTTAATATCTTTTGTATGTGTTTCTTACTTAACATTATTACATTACAGTCATTCAGCAGACGCTTTTCTCTAAAGCGACTTACATCAGAGAATAGGCAGTAGAGTCAAGGGTCTTGCCTAAGGGCCCAACTGGAAGGTGTTAATGTCTCTAGTGGGATTTGAACTTTGATCTCCCCCGTGGGAGACGGATGCCCTGCCCGAAATTGATAAATCAGTAAACTGTCACTGCTCACATAAAAAGTAGGCCTACAATGACAAACTGCAGTTTTACATCTAACTAGAGTGCAATAAGCAATAGTGCCTGTTTGATTAGATATGATAGACAGATTAATGAGATAGATGAATAGATAGATTAATTCGATGGATTGATGTTGGTATTAAATACTGTTATATATATATTAATAGTATCTTACGTATTCCAGCGCAGAGTTGACACTGCTGTCTTGATCACCAGTAGGAATGTTAAAGGAAAGTAACAAAAAAAAAAGGTTTTTCCTTAAACATGCAGCTAGTCTTTGGTCTGGTCGGTAGGCACCCTGAAATTGCTTCTCTGCTTCTTCAAGCTAGGAGCTAGCTGGTGAAGCAGATCCTTAAATTGTCCCACGGACATCCTAAAGTAGGTCCTGAAGTGGCTGTGGTACAGCTTTAGCTCCTAGAGTAAATTAAACTAAAGCTCTCGTCTCTAGGATAAATAGTTTATTCACAATTTTGCAACGCACATAGTGTGCATAGACAAAACCGTCAATATTTTGCCTCTGAATTATTTGCAATTTCATGTCACTTATTCGATCGGTCCCGGTGTGTAAAGGCCTTAAGACTTTAAAGATGCTGTGACTGTGATGTACAGTTAGATAGGGCATAATGTCTTGGTCTTGTTTTACAGATTGGAACGTGGGACCCACCCAGTGGCCTGAATATGACAGACAACCAGAGGGGGAAGACAACGAATGTCTCTGATTCACTGTCCAATCGATCCCTGATTGTCTCCACCATACTGGTACGTAGATCTGTATATTGCCGACACCACAAAATCACAGCAAAAACACAGACTGGTTGAGATTGACAGAACCCTTCATGTGACTATGATGTGACCATGTCACTAATAAGACACTGGAGGCCATTTTTGAGTTCACGAGTTGACATTGTAGCAGTGTGTGATTAAGTTTTCCAGTTTTGCTAACTGGGTTTGTTGATAATGAATCAGTCTTCTACAACAAGACAAAAACCTCTGAGGTTTGTTAAAGTTTGCTAAGCTTCAGATGGAGGGTTTTTAACATAGCTGTACAAACAGGTCAGTGTCAATGCGAGTTGATAAATATGATAGTATGATTTCTAAGTAATGAAGTCTGCAGAATCAAACAGTTTTTCCTCTGGCTGCCTCTTTAGACCAACATATTGCAGCGTTTAAATGTCTGTTTATTGTCAAGTCAAGTTGTAATGTAGCTTTATGTGGAACTAGTTACACCAGGCTTGAACAGCTCTTAGCCATAACAGACTTCATCAAAAGATGCCATTATTTCAAAGCTTTTCCTCTTGAAAAAATTCTTCAGTGTTTCACTTGAGCTGCCTTTTCTTTTTACAACACTTTCTAGGGATTCTGCTCTCCCATTCAATTGAAGCAAAGCACCCAAAGCACTTCACTCCTAAATTGCCAGTTGACTTCTCCGCTGTGGAGGACTCCAATTTGGTGGAAGCAGGCTCAGGCAGGGAAAATTGACTGATTGATTGTCCAATAACATTTCATGCTTTACGGCTGTGCCTTCTGTTGAGCAATTTATCAGACACATCGGGTGTTTCTTTTCCAGTGGTGTCAAAACCAAAGAACTCAGAAAGAACTTTCTAGTTTCACTCTTGTCGAAATTTTCATTCCTTTAGATTTGATTATAATTGATGATATCTTGAAGAAGGCTTGAAACCCGTTATAATCTGAGTCCTTTGATCACATTTACGTGAGTCAAAGAAAAGGAGATCAGTTTGCAAGAACTATTTCCATGCTCAAACATGCAGCGTGAGGTTAGTTACACAGAACAGAAGGAGACGCTTCTCTGAGACTCTGGAAAATATTTGGCAGGATTCAGATTGCTGAGAGAGACAATCAGCCCAGTTTGGCAAGTAAAGCTGTTCTAGGAATTATTTCATGTTAACGACAGCTGATATAATCCTACACCTGTGTAAACATGATGGAAAAAGAGAAATGAAAAAAGTGACCAAACACAAATGAAAAAAAGGAAAATAAATCTGAATCCCATTCTTCAATAAAAAGCTCTGCGGCAGAGTTGGGTGGAGAGGTGCTTGTGCATTCAGACGTGTTATCATCAATTCTGATGCTAATCTTTAAGATCAAATCAGAATGGAGGCCATGTCCTTCTGATTGAGGTAAGTGATAAGAAACAGAAATTGACATTCAGCGGGTCATGCCTGTGGATTTTAGGCTAATTGTGCAATTTATTTACTCTGTTTATGTTAAAATTCTTTATAGACTTATTTATTAATGAATAAATAAGAATACACACACAAATTGTAAATTGAATCACACTGAAAGGAAAGAGGCAGAGACCAGGCCAATGGTATGGTCTTCTAGCAGCAGATTGGAGAATGTAGCTTAAATAAGAGCGATTAGCCGTGACTAGGTCAGGCCACTTTCATTTGTACAACCAAATATCTAATGTTTGTCTTGGGCTCAGAGTACCAAAGACTGTTTACAACACAGAATCAGAAAGTGAAGTTAGGACGTTATGAAAAATGCAAAAACTAACAGTTTTTACATTTTCTTTGATTTCAATTTTATTTCACCCAGTACAGACCAACATATTTCATGTTTAGTCTCATCATCATTGTTCTGGTGGATTAAAAGCTCTAGGTGTTATTGTATAGGTGTGTTTTGTTCCTTTCTTCTTCCTGCTCACAGTTGAGGCTGCATACAGTATTTTATTTAATCAGAGATCAGGACTGCAGGCCAGTCTAGTGTCCATAACCTCTTTTTACAAAAACATCCCATAAAATTTTTTTTTAATTGAATGTCTTTACCAGCCCTTTACTCCTCAATCCCACCCTCTCTGGACTGTGCTGTAGACCTAAAAATAGTGATGGCTCGTTCTGTGTTAAGGTTTCAGAGTTTCATGTGTCAAGTAATGCAGGAATTACAGAAAGGTGACGTCATTAATTACGTATATCAGGGTTCTCCAAGTCGGTCCTACGAGGGCCGCAATTCAGCTGGTTTTTCATGTATCCCTGCTTCAACACACCTGACTCAAATAAATTAGTCATTGTGCAGAACTTGAATGGCTGTTTACTTCGATGCAGGTGTGTTGAAGCAGGGTTATGTGGTAGGACTGAATTGGAGAACCCTGACGTAGATGATGCCTTGTCCCGTGCTCCTCTTCCGTTAAGTTTTTTGTGTTTTTTTCTTTTGGCCTTCCCTTGTGCTGTTTGTTGTCTTCCATTCTGTCTGGTCGCTTAAATATTGCTTTCTAGGTGCCGTGTTACTGCGTTCCAGTTGGGGGGATTAGTTGGCGCCCTTGCAACATTAAGGTTGTCTGATTCTGTTTTTCTTTATTGTTACTGGCCTGGGTGGTGATGGTGCCTGTTTTGTGCTAGGGGTCTGTCTTTATGGGGGAGGATGTGACGTCCCCTAGGTTTAGCCTGAGCAATAATTCTCTTTGGCTTAACAGTGAGCCAAATGGGCGGCTCCTTTTGGTGAATACAGCCATGAAAGCTGCAGTCTCCAGTTTCCCTTTTTCTCTCTTCTTCCGCAGTCCATCTCAGTATCCGTCTTCTGCGTTGAGCATAAATGGGCCTTTATAAGTTATTTTTATAATAAAATATATTTTTGGCATTGTTTGGCATGTCATTTCCTAATTGTGTCATGGCCTTCCAAGCGGGTCATGACATATAAATCTACTCTCATATATATGATACAGTATAGTCATAATATACTTACTAGAAAATACACTATTAATAGAAATACGTTCTATGGTCTGTTTTACAGATTACATAGTTCAGATCAAAGCTACCTGTTTTATACACTTAAACCAGGAGGTGGCTTCATGTGCACATGAAGCCTTGAAAAATTAACAATTCACTGAAAAGCTTCAATGCTTCATGAAGTTTCATCTGACCATCACTATCTAAAAGAAAAAAAATTAACATAATCAAACAAATGATCTGACGCCTATGAGACATAACAAGAAACCTGTCTTCTCGTGTCTATGCGTGGCAATTACACACTCAGACTCGGCTCTGCGTGACTGCTTCAGCACAATGGAGTGGTGTGTGTTTAAGGATACTGACGTGAACACATGCACGGATATGGTCATTGGTTACATCGGGAAATGCATCGATAATGTCATACAAAGGATAACAGTGCGGACATTTCCAAATCAGAAGCCCTGGGTTAACGGTGAAGTCCGTGCTAAACTTAAAGCATGGACAGACGCCTATAACTCAGGTGACTTGGAGGAGTACAGGATGTCTAGGTACGCGCTCCGGAGAGCTATCTGCAATGCAACGGGACAGTACAGGGACAAAGTAGAGTCTTATTACAAGGGCTCTAACACCAGGAGCAGGTGGGCCGGATTAAAAAGTCTTACTGACTACCAAAAGAAGACCAGCAGTACTGAGGTGATGTCTGCATTTCTTTCTGAAGATCTGAACACCTTTTATGCCCGCTTTGAGACACGTCTACAGATGCAGAGGTACACAAGGCTCAGGAGGACCACTGCCCACCTGTGATATCCAGGGCAGACGTGTGCAGAACATTAAATGGATAAACACACATAAGGCTACTGGACCTGACGGCATCCCTGGCAGAGCTCTCGAGGTGTGTGCAGACCAGCTGGCAGATGTCTTTTCAGACATTTATAATATGTCACTGCTCCAGTCTGTAGTCCCCACATGCTTCAGGAAGGCCATCATTGTCCCTGTCCCCAAGAAAACCAAAATCCTTTGCCTGAATGACTACAGCCCAGTAGTACTCACTACCACCGTCATGAAGTGCTTTGAGCAGTTAGTCAAATCATTCATAACTTCCTCCATCCCGAACTCATTGGACCCACTTCAGTTTGTCTACAGGCCCAATAGGTCAACTGAAGATGCCATCGCCTTGACCCTTCACACTACTTTTTCCAATTTGGACCAGAGGGACAAATATGTGAGAATGCTGTTTATTGACTACAGCTCCGCATTTAACACCGTTGTGGCCTCCAACCTCAGAGACCTTGGGCTAAACATCGCCCTCTGTGACTGGATCCTGAACTTCTTGACAGGACGACCACGGTACCACATCCTCCGCTGTACACAGGGCTGTGTACTTAGTCCTCTGCTGGACTCAAGGATACTCTGCAACTTTTATAGGTGCACCATTGAGAGTATCCTGACTGGCTGCATTACCGCCTGGTACAGCAGCTGCACCACTCTCCACCGCAAGGCTCTACAAAGGGTGGTGAAAACTGCTCAGCACATCACCGGAACGGTCCTACCATACATGGAGGACCTCTACACTCAGCGGTGTAGGAGGAAGGCCACCAAAATCATAATGGACCCCAGTCACAAACTATTCTGTCTGCTACCGTCTGGCCGACAGTTTCGCAGTATTCAAGCCCGGACCACCAGGCTCAGGGACAGCTTCATACCGTAGGTCATAAGACTTCTAAATGCTGTCAGCAGCAATGCAACCTTTAAATAACAGCATCTTCTTATTGCTTATTATATATTTTACTGTATAACTTATTTGTAGTATTCTTGCTTTTTGCGTTCGACTATCTTTATTGTGGTTTATATTCTTTTTATCATTGTTAGGTGAGCCTGGGATTCAAGTCTTTCATTGGGGCGGCATGGCTCAGCAAGGTAGAGCGGTCGTCTTGTAGCCTGAGGGTTGCCGGTTTGATACTCGGCCAAGTCCTTGGGCAAGACACTGAGATCTTTGCTCCAGATGGTTTGCGGTTGAGCGCCTTGCATGCCATCAGTGCATGAATGTGTGTGTGAATGTGATGTCTTCTGTAAAGTGCTTTGGATAAAAGCGCTATATAAGTACAGACCATTTACCATTGCCTGTAATTGTTGTGCTATGACAATAAATTCATTCTCAGGAATATGAGATGTGAGTTTATTTTAAGCCTCTAGCCATAAACATTTTATCCTCTAACCATGCAACAAAATGTCTCTCACAACTTACTACACACTGAAATAGAATAGAATAGAATACATTTTAAATAGGATTGCTACAGTTTAACATAGTTTCAGTACAAAGGATGCAGCCGTTGTGTTCTGGTTCTAATGGAGTTTTTTCTTTTTGGTTCTTATGGAGATTTTCCTTCCTGGTTCTGATGAAGGTTTTACTTCCTGGTGCTGATGAAGGTTTTTATACCTGGTTCTGGTTCTGATGAAGGTTAACTTCCTGGTTAGATGGTGGCTTTTCTTCCGGGTTCTGACGGCGGTTTTCCTTCCTGGTTCTGGTTGTGATGCTGGTTTTTCTTCCTGGTTCTTATGGAGGTTTTCCTTCATGGTTCTGGTTCTGATTAAGGTATTCTTTTTTGGTCCCGGTTCTGATGGAGGTTTTCCTTCCAGGTTCTGGTCCTCATGAAGGTTGTACGTCCTGGTTCCGGTTCTGATGGAGGTTTTCCTTCCTGGTTCTGGTTCTGATAGTGGTTTTCCTGTCTGGTCCTGGTTCTAGAGGAGGTTTTCATCTCCACCATCTCATTGTGCAGATCAGGATGGAGGACTAAATCGAAGAGAAGATTTGATCCAATCCGGTGGTTTCTTTAGTTGGGTTTTTAATATGTTAAAGAACTGGTTCATATGTACACAGTTATAAACTGGACTAATGTGGACCTTATACTGGATTGTGTCTGTAAAGAAGAGATGACTTGGATGCTAAGATGATGCTGTATGACTAAATCTGAATTGAAATAATCATGTGGTCTGGGGAAACTTGGATTGAAACACCAGCCTTCCACTTGTTGGTGTCTGTTCTCCGTCATCCAGGTCATGGTGAACAGGACGTTTTAGGAGAGAAAAAAGGAAGTCCAGCTGTCATCAGTTCAAGTCTTACGATAACCTTCCTGTTGTCAACCACTCTTCCTCCTGAGCTGCAGCTTTAAGGTTCTCTTTTACATTTTTAAGACCATACAGTGTTAATCAGTTTGTGTTCATGTGGATTGTTGGACCTTGGACGGAGCCTGGCTAGCTGTTTGCAGCCAATCTAAGCTAATCAGTTCCAGCTCCAGTATTGCAGGGTGGGGAGGTATGACTCTTCATTTCTGATTCTGTGAGCACAACAAAACCTCAGTTCATCATGTGCTGAAGTTGAAATCTGAAGTTTCATCATTGAACAATGATGTGATATACCTCCAGTCCTGTATTTACGCATGTTCTGTTTTTGCAGACACCACCTCTGTGCTTTACGTGACCAGTAACAACTGGTGGGAAAAGAGCCAGATCAAAGCCAGTGACGCTCCTGTTATTGAGGAGGAAAGCATAAAAAGTAAATTGTGGGTTGTCATTATTTATAGTGGGCCTTCTTTCCTTTCTCGCACGCTGTGAAGTGATTGGATTGCCGTTATTAGCAACGACTCTCTGCAAGCTGTAATTGCCGTATCAGGATTGAGTCATGGGGAGATGTGTGATGGCTGTGAGCTGCAAGGAAAAAGGAGGGAGGGCTGACAATAATTGGGTTTGTTACATTTGATTGATGCACACTTTCATCCAGCTTCTCATCATTTTCTCAGGGATTATGTTCTATAAAACATGATGTAATTACTGTTGAGATCTTGGCCTATCAACACTTTATCTACTTTGGAAATCACTTCTGTGATGTTGCAGGGAAAATGAAGTACCTTTAGGCTAATGGCTGGAGCTGCAGATAATATACTGTGTAATGTGTTCGAGTGAACAAGGAAAAGACCTGCTTCCAGTGAAACAACCCATATTTTATTGGTAACTACAGGAGAGCAGCGCAGCAGCCACAACACACACAACTGTGTTTTCCTTTCAGTGTAAGGTCCCACCACGATGTACTGCTTACCTTAACCTTTACTCTAATCTTAACCGTAACCCTTTTTTAACAATGACTTCGAAACCATTAAATCAAGTTCTAACCCTTTGAAAAACATATCCCTCATTTTAGGTCCCCACGTAATAGCCAGACTCAACAGGTGCAGTCAATTCCCCATTTTCAGGCCTCTAGTAATGTAAACATTTGACACGAGGTTGGTTAAATGAGGAGATATAAAAAGCTAGCTGCAGATTTCATTTGTACTACTTAATAATAATTAACTACTGTTAATAAGAAAGATCTTTTCTTATTTATTTTTTGATTGATTTTATTCCCCAATGCTTTTATTCTTGTGTACAGCGGTTTGGTCCACTGTGGTTGTTTTAAAGTGCTTTATAAATAAAGTTGGATTGGATTGGATTGGAAAAATAATTAGTCACAGCAAGTATTTAAAAAAGCCTCTAAGCACAATAATGACTAGAGTCAAGAGCAGAATAAGGAATACTACACAATGTAGCAGTCTGTGCAGGGAGCATATAAAGGCAGATGACCAGGTGCCAACTGATGATGATGATAGGAGGCAGGTGTGTCCAAGATGGCTGGAGCAGAGGGTTTCTGGGTGGTGTAGTGCTGTAACCAGTGATCAGTACTCAGGAGATGCGGAGTGCACCCGAGAGGAGGGAGCAGGCATGACAGCGGTTCATTTCTTTTTTACTTGTATAGCAACAATTCACAACAAAGTCATCTAAACTTTTCAGGCATCATCAATTCAAGCCAATTCATTGTGATCCAGTTCAAACATGACCCATCCCGACAAGACAGGAGCACCCTGTGAATATTTCCGTTCCTTTAACAGGACAAACCTGAAGTTGGATAGTGCAGATACAGACATACACTAAACAACAAAGGTAAGAGAGAGAAAAGGGCGGACTGGGCAATGTTTTTAAGATGATATCACCATCATAAGTGAAAGTGAATGGTGGTCCAGCCTCCTCTGGCCGAGCTTCACAGTGTCAGGGATCACTCCTGCGAGTAAAATCTCAGTAATTATTTCTGATTTCATTTACAATCGGAAAAAACACATTTTAAAACACAGCCGTGTTTTTCAGACAATGTAGAGAAATCTGCATTTTTCAGGCTTAATGGGACGATTTCTTTTGCTTTGGCAGCTTGTAATTTGTATTAAACTGAGACGTGGCTGGATGTTTAAATAGTAGCCATTTTCGTTCTGAGAATCGAAAAGTGCTGTAGGACGTCTCCATTGTTTCTGTTTCTAACCTTAAAGCTGGGCAGCCTTCCTGCTGCCTGCTGCGAGCACCTGCTGGATCGGCTTTGTTCTCTGCAGCCACAGCACATGAAAGGGAGCCAGTAATACTAAAGTAAATGTTTAAAAATGACTTAAATAAGGCTGTATCTTTTTCTTTTCTTTTCTATTTTTTCTTTTTTGGAGAAAAAATCCATTGCTTTTAATTGGCTTTTGAAAAATGGACTTGATTTAGCGTTTAACAAAGTCTGCAAAGAGGCATGGATGTGGTATGGCTTTAATTAGGTTTGTTTTACCGAGATACCCAGCTTCTCCCTCACTCTTTAATTAAAGATGCACCATCGACTGTCTGCAGTCAGCCCTGCTGCTGAAGACACAAGGGAGGATGTGTGTGTGTGTGTGTGTGTTTGTATTGAATTGGATGATAGAACACCCCACAAATGTTGCCACTTTCATTGTATACTGTGTCTCCCTCTGAGGTTACCTCGACTGCAGCACTGATACAGTTTACTGCAGTCTCAGTGCCAATAAAGTTTTATTGTACATCTTTAACCAGATAACTCTGAGGGAGTCAGACAGAGACGTTCTCTTTGTCCACCACTTTCTCTCTTTCTCTTTTACATGTTGATCTCGTATCTAATATCTTGCAGCACATGTTGCTATGGTGATACACCTCAGCAAGAATCATCTTCCTGATAAAAATCCAGAAGTGAAGCTTTGAAAAACATGTGCTGCAAGTCGTGAATTGAAGCCAGACTATGTAAATTAAACGTAATATGGCTCACTCTTTTCCAACTAATTTCATCCCCATCTCATGTTTTCTGCTCGGGATCCAGATGCAAATTAATCAGAGAAAGCTAGCTAAAGAAACAAGCTTCACGAGAGGAACCAAAGTTGCTGCTGGGCCAGGTTTTCCCAAATATTCATCTAAAATCTGCTGATGGTCACTGCAGGAACAGAAGGTGCAGCATTAAGAAAAAAAATACAAACTCATCATATAATGATGAAGATATGACGTGGAACAAAATCAACATACGGAGGAGATGATTGGTGCGTGCAGGGGGCAGAACAAGGAAACAGGAAATAAACCAGGAAGTCAAGCCAACTGAGGTGGAGGAGGAAAGCTTCAAACTTCACAATACACCTGAATGAACCCTGAATGCGAGAAGAGGAGGGGGATGGACCGGATCTACTGGTTTGTAGTCACCTGAACCCTGGAACTGTGCTACCTGATAAAATCACTGGTTGTAAAGATCCAACATATCTTCAAGTAGCACAACCCTAGTTTCTCTATTCTCCTCCTCTGTGTCTGGATCTCGTTCTCCTCTCTTGACTAAGAAGCTGAGCTGCTGGAGGATTGCGTGAAGTATGATGAGGGAACTACATGCTGGAGAGGAGAGAATGCTGTAACGCGAGACTTGGCAGGATCAACATGGCGCGCCACTGAAACAAACAAACGGCCTACACTAACAGAGGAAAAAAAAGAAAAACAAGTTCGATATTCCAAACCACACCAACTCTGGATCACAGCGAAGAAGATCCCACCAGCCTGACAGATTTCATTGAAGAAAGCTTCCAGCGCATCGTAATGGGTAAATCCAACAACACTGCGGTGACGGCCTCCAAAACCGGCTCCAGTTCCAAAAGAGTTTGCCCGGCGAATTCCCCCCAAGCAACCAGTCCAATTTCTCCAACCGGCAGCAATACGTCGGATATCTTAATCTCCATCGACGGGAAGCTATCCAGCCTCAATGCCCGGCTCTCCCTGCTGGAGGTTCTTTACCGTGAGTTTTAATCTTTAAAAGAAAGTTTGGAAAACAGCCAAAAGCAGGTGGAAGCTCTAGCTACGGAGAACAATGTCCTAAGAGACTCGGTAAAAACCCTTACCGAAGGAGTAAGCCGATTATCCGCTTGGTTGTCCTGAGCATGCCATCAAATTCGGGCCGATCCGGTGCCGGGCAGGTGCCCTTGGGATCACGATGTGTCCGTAGGGACAAAGGGAGGGGAAGGGGGGCAGCTGGGGGCTTGGTGGGGAGTGGCGGGGATTAGGGCTCATGGAGGGAGGAACTGAAGGAGTCTCCTTTCTTCTCTCTCTCGCTCTCTCCTCCTGCCGCTGGTGGCTGCTTTGGGGTGGCTGGGGGAACTGGGCCTTGGGCCCGACTGGAGTTATATTTGTGCAACCTGGGCACTCTGGTCCCCTGGGGTGGTGGCTGGGACAGACGGGAGTGGGTGGGCGTCTGTAGCGCTGCTGCCTTGGACTCTTGGCCGGATTGGGCCTTTGCCCTTCTGCCATTGGGCGTCCTGGGCAGGTGGGGGTGCCTACCACGGCAGCTGAGGTGTTGGTTGCCCGGCAGAAAGATTTTTGTGGTTGTGCCCCTTCCCGCGCCCCTCTCCTCCCCTGTCACCTCACACCATAGACACCACACACAGGGCACTATGGGGCGGATAGAGACAGTGGGCTGGCTGAGGGGTCCCCCAGTTGCGGGATCCCTCGGTGGACCCCTGTGACTGCCTACCCCACTAAATTTTAATTACATATAAGGGTATCGTGCCCTGGTGTTGGGGTTGCGTGGCCCGCGGTGGTTTTGCCTGAGGCCGTTGGGTTCCTGGGCGGGGCAGTGCCCGCTCTCCGTGCGGCCCGTGCCGCAGCGCCCGGTGCCCGCTGGGCCTGCTTGCCGGGGTGCTCCGGTCTGGGGGTCCCTCTTCTCTGGGCTGAGTGGTGCCGCTGCTCTCTCTGCTTTTGCTATCCTGGGCTCGTGGTCACGGCCCCCCTACAAGCACACATTTCATCATTGTTGCATGGTCACACGTGCACGTTCACACGTGCATGCTCACAAACGTGCTCATCTCTCCATCCGCTTCCAACTAGATCTTGCTGATGTTTGTGTTGGTACGTCTCTCTACAGGTACATTTGACGACTGTTGTACTTTTTCATCATTATCTTCTTTTTCTTTATTTATCATGTAGTACTGTGGTAGTTTATATTGTGTTTGTGAATACTGATGTGATTTAGGCAGCCAAAACAACTTTTATTTCCATATTTTCCTCTATCTCCCTGTCAGGTTCAGCACTGACATATTAAAACTGAAGAGAATTGCAGTATAATAAAAAAATTAAAAAATATTCCGAACATCAAGGGCAGCCATTATAGAACATGTCTCCCTTGGTAGAGCAAATCTGTCTGACAAAATATGGCACACAGACCACCGTTCTGTATGTTAGGACGCTGGACAGGACAGGGTAAAAAAAATAAAATAAATAAATAAAAAATAAATAAAGAATGATCATGATGGATGGAAAGGACCACAGTCTGCCTCAGAAACAAGCCCACCTTCCTCCCGGTCTCCTCTCTGTCTACATGACATATAAAGAGCCACCAATCAGCAGGCTCATATCTATCGATCAATATGTTTTAGCTTCATTTAATTCCATTTTAATTTAGCTTTATTAGTACAGCGCCAGATCACCACAAAGTCATCTGAAGGCGCTTTTACAGAAATAATTGAATGGGTTGGAAATGACAAACATCTCAGGTTTCTGTAGTTTATAAAAACTCGTGGATCAATGATGATACGTCCACATTCCTATAAACCTTCTCAATAACACTCAGTTACTCATGATTTTATTCAGGTTGATGGATGGATTTTTACCTGTTTGCATCACTGCATCTTCATCTCCATTTCTTAAAAATGTTGCCACTCCAGTAAATGAACATGAAGTGGGTGGGTTTACAATATTGGTTCAGCTTGCATGCAGTCAGTAAGCTCTGATACCTGCTTCCTTTTTTACTCCCAAACAATAAACGTGGAAGATTCAGTCCAGCAGACCGTCTCTCTCATGTGTTAGAAAAACATTTGCAGCTGACACATTTTCATTATTTTTGTCACTTTCCTGTTATTTTACATGTTTCCCTACATTTCAAAAGTAAATAAACTTAAAACAACACTGGTAAGAAAACTGTTTTAAACAGGTCAAATATCATTTTAAATCTAAATGTGTAATCTAAATATTTCTATATGTTAATATTAAATCTATATATTTAAATATAAATATTGAATGTTTAAATCTAAATATTAATGCCATATGATAAATCTAATTATTTAATCTAAATAACTAAATGTTAAAAATAAATCAATCTTAACCCACATATTATCTTATTGGTAAATACTTCATCTTATATCTAAATGGTTTTTACTTTTAATGTTTTATTTAAAAGGTTAAATCAAATATTTAGGTTTAACCCTCTATTTTATCTGGTTAAATATTATTATAATTATGTTGTTCAAAGTTAATTTCCTTCTTTAAGGTCAATTTCCACCAGGGGCATGTGCGCCGTGTCACGGCTGCACCGCGGCCTTCGCAGCTGTCCGCGGCCGTTTTAGTTAATGTGTGTGTGTGTCAAAAGCGTCCCAGAAGCGCCGCTAAACATACGCTAACATAAGCCAATTTTTGATGGAGCTCCAGAACGTGTCAAACTCAGCAGTTCAGATAGGGGCAGACAGAAATCAATGTAAAAGCTTCCAGTAATTTTCAAAATAAAAGTCAGTGCTGATTTGCACTGCTGAACCGTAAAATCATTACGTCATTAATCGGTCAGGGTGTCTCAGCATTTATTTTTTTTCTTTTCTTTTCATTGTGGACGAGGAGACGTTTATCCTGAAGGTGGAAGATCCCGATTCTCTGTGACTTTGTGATCTTGCGGCTCCAGCTAGGCTGACTGCCCTTACTGGTGCTCCGCACCTGATGTGTTCCCGGTGTGAAATGACCCACCACGGAGGTCGGAAAGAAACCGCGGCGCACACACACCTGGTGGAAACTAAAGTTAAATCTGAGAAAATGTGCTAAAGTTGAGGGAAGGGAGATAAATACTGAGAATGTGTCAGCTAAAGAATGTATTTTTTACTGGGCTTGCTGTGCTTCCTCTTCCTGCAGCCGCCATCATCGTGATGTCAAGTGAAAATTTTTGGCATGCTGCTGTTTGGCTGTATATAATGGCACAATCAGCAGTAAATTGCTCTCTGCAAACCTGAATAAATCAAACTGCGATTTATTTAAATGCAGTCTATCCTAATTTTTGCTCTCTGACAATGTTTACAGCTTTCACCACCTCCTCACCAGGTCGACCTGGCACATTCGTTTCTGTGGGACCATAAAAAAAAGAAAGACGAGCAGCTCCTTGTTAATGTACCAAGTGACTGTTTATGATAATTACACCTTGTCCCAGTTGACAGAAGGTGGCAGGTCACCAGTTATTAATGGGATGACAGGAGCTTCTTTGTGTGTGACATCCTGGAACAGATGTTCCACTAGTTAACATGGCAGCAGAAGGAAATGCTGAAATAATAAAGTCATGATATCAGAGAAGAGATGGAGAGAGATAAAAGGAAATATCTATCCATCCATGTGCACGATTCTACCTCTGTTATGTGTGTATTTCTGTGTGTTTACATGTTGGGTACTGATCAAGACACGCTGGTGGGTGCATATAGGCATCCTTAGTATGTTTAAAGCAGAGTAATTGAGAACCTTTTATGTCTGGTTTTTTATGTCAGGGTCCAGAACCAATAACAAAGTAGAAACACAAGTAGAGAAGAAAATTAAATATCTATTCAACATCAGAAAGGTAGCACTGCTACGGGGGGTTGTCTGATGTGCTAACGTCAAAAATGCCAGGTCTGTCATTCACTGAAAGAGAAGTCGTAGCAAAGTCATGGCAGGATGCTAAAAGCGAGCTGAGGATAGTCCAGGTCTGGTTTTCACAGTATGCCGCAGTTTGTAGCTTCATTGTCATCTTACCTAGAACATTTAACCTGCTCTAATTTGTTTTGATTTAATAAATGAAAACTCACCATTCACCATGAGCTCCACCTTTTTAAGTTCCTGCTAACACACATATCTAACCAGCCAATCACATGGCAGCGACTCAATACCTTTAATGTTGACATGGTAAAGACGACTTGCTGAAGTTTTAACTGGCCCACTTTGGCCCACTTTGGGCCCCTTAGTACCAACGTGGCCTGGTTTTACCAGCACAGCCTACCTGAGAATTGTTGCTGAGCATGTAAATCCCTACAGTGTAGCATCTTCTGATGCTACTTCCAGCAGAATAAAATGATACGGCTCTATTTTCTACATTGGGCTACGCATCCATTAGCTTTTGGAAAACAGACTGATATACACACATAAAGGAAAGTGTAATTGGACAACCACTCAAACCCAGATAAACTTTGCTTTAGAGCCAGCAGCAGTGCAAACTCCTCTTTCCCAATAGCAGAATACACCCTTTAGTGATGGTTGATCATATCAATAAAGGAGCAGAGCATGTGCTTCCCCATACCTGGGATGTAGCCCAGCGGTGGAGCTGTATGTGCATGTATGGGCTCCTGGGTTCAAGCCCCGGCATCTACAGTCCCAAGGGGGGCACGACCCACTGTTCTCTGAGGGCCAGTATCAAGCCCGGATAAAGGGTTGCGTCAGGAAGAGCATCTGGTGTAAAACATATGCCAAATGACTGTGCAAATACATCCTGTCAGTGTTGCTGTAACACTGCCTCAGTAATGAACAATAACCAGAGAAGAAGACGTGCAGCATTGTCAAGTGATGGTATACTCGATTCTTTTACTCGAGTTTCAGTCACTGACCGAAGTGAATCAGGATTTTGAGACATTTGAGTCAGTTGCCCGGAGAGTACATTGAAATCTACATGTGCACACAAGCTTCACCCCATTTCTGACTGATTCATACCGCAAAAAAATATAATCCATTTGATGGTGGAAAAAAGGTGAAAAGTCAACAGATCTCCAAGGGGAACCTTTTATCATTCTTTCTCGAACGCACACATAACATTAAATATAAATGCAACTGAGTAAATTTGCAATGTTTAAACAGTGAAACATTAGAAAAATTACTATGTACAATACACGTATTGCTTGCTGCTTAGATGTCTCTTCATATTGGATGTGCTTCCCCCTCGAAAAGACAAAACTGTCTTGCAAAGCTGGTATGTTGCATGTGTTGGACTTTTTAATACAAAGTGCATTCAAAAATCACTTCTTCTGCAACTATCTGTTTTTTTTTCCTTTTACTGTGAAGTATGGGCTAAATAAATAAATAACACACAGCTGTTTTCATTTTTAATAATTCAGATTTTTTCTGCCCAAATATGGCAAAAATCTATTTTTTACTCAATTAACAATATAATGAATGTTCAAAATAAACATTGGAGGAACTGGCTGAATATATTTTTTCTTTAGTCTGCCTATTTCTTCAAATAGCGACACTTAGACTATCGGAGCAGAGCAGCACAGCTTCAGCTCAGTAAGGAAGCGGCTCTTCCAGCAAGCTGTTGCTGTAGCTGAGTGCCGAGAGGGAAGGATGAGGTGAGTAACTCATACCTACTAGCAACTGAGTGATTTGTTCATGCTACGAATCGATTCAGCAAGCTTAGTGAGTGAATCGTATGTAGCTCACAGGAAGAGGGGGGGGGTGAGTGAGTCAGCGAGTTGCACGTGCTGCCAGTCGAGTGCTGCTAACTGTGAGCTAGCTCGTTCAGAGCTCATAGCAGAGAGGGAAATGGTGATGGTCCGCCACGGAAATGTAGAGTTTAGTTTAGACACATGGGCTGTTGCTTTTCCCTCTATTACAATGATTAGCTTACAATATTTCTACAAGTACAGTTAGAATAGCAGTTGCACAACAGTAATTCTGTATATTGTTTGGTCTCCTCAGTTAGCTCTGCAGTTAGCTTGCTAGCAGTAGCAGGGATGATTCAGTGAATAAGTCAGTGGGGATGAGGAATCATGATTCACGAGTCAGTAAAGTCATTCTTGAGTATTGAACGATTCGTTCATGACTTGCACAACACTAGCATGCTCAGAAACTCATGTTGGGAGTATTTCTGTGTGCAGGCAAAGGGAGAGATAGTGCAGTGGAAATAAGCATTTGGATTGTAAGCAGAAACAAAACGGCAGTGTTTTGTTTGGTTGCATCTTCAGGCTTTGAAAATGTTGGTTTCATGTGGACGAAGCATCTAACTTTAGTTGATACAGCTAAACTTGTCTCCATGTCAACATGGCCTTTATCACATGATCTTGGTATTTTTCACGGACTTATCAAACCACGTGTTCATCTTGTGCTGAGCTGGCCAATCCACAAACCCGATGGAGCTTAAACCAGGACTGACGTAAACAAGGAGATTCTTGGGTTCATTGTACAGACATTTCTCCTGCAACAGCTGCAAAGGATTGCTCACATTACATGCTAAAACAAAGTCTTGACCCACCCAACCGTTCTGTGGGACGTCAGGATCGTTGTTCACCTGCCTGACCAACATGTTATGTGTTGTGGTCACAGGTCCAGGTATGAGTGGTTTTTAAAATGCCTGGGAAGGAGAGTCAAGGTTGCACTGTAAATATTGGACAGATGAAGCCTGAGGACATGTCCTCTATTTAACACAGATGGCTTCTTTCACTCCTCTCTCAATCTGTCTTTCCTGTCCAAAATGTTTCCTGTCTTCAAAAAAGTGTCCCTTGTCCTTCAGCAGCAGGTGGACTGCTGAAACCGGACCTGAAGCACTGCTCTTCGATGTCGCAGTGCTTCAGTGGTTGTTTGGCTTGTCCTATGAAGAGGTCTGAGCATCTTGTGTTTGAATAGAGCAGTTTCTGCCTCAGCTAGGTTTGAAATCCACAGCAAAACTGACACTCTCACCAAGTTTGGGATGACATTGTCCCTGCCCCTTGTTTGGTGCTGTGTTTTTCTGGATTTCTTTGATTAGACGAAAGCCCAGCTCGGATATCCAGCTGCTTTCTAAAACATGACAATAAGTTCCCTGGACTCCAACGGCCTCCACAGCCACCAGATCTCAGTCCAGTAGAGCAGCTTTGGGATGTGGTGGAACGG
>JBAMHW010000006.1:31218514-31237602 GCA_037177495.1 Rhadinocentrus ornatus | reverse complement strand
AGATGAGGTGGCTCGGGCATCTGGTCAGGATGCCTCCTGGACGCCTCCCTGGTGAGGTGTTCCGAGCACGTCCCACCTGAAGGAGGCCCCGGGGAAGACCCAGGACACGCTGGAAATACTACATCTCTCGGCTGGCCTTGGAACAACTCGGGATCCCCCCGGACGAGCTGGTGAATGTGGCCGGAGAGAGGGAAGTCTGGGTTTCCCTGCTTAGGCAGCTGCCCCCGCGACCCGACCCCGGATAAGTGGTCTCTGAGACAAGATGCTCCTCATTCTGGGAATATTACAAAGGTGGAAGAAGGAAGTCCTAGAAACCTGTTTTATAATTGTTTCATAAAATTGTTTTGGTTCTAAACATTAAGTCACATACACTACACTAACATACAGGTAACTTACACAACATAATTATCTACTGATTGAAGGGAAAATGAACAAAGTCCTTTACAAAGCTGTAAAATGCTGTTCTCACTTCATTTTTAACTCTGAGATATCAGAAATATTAACATATTGTGTTGTGTGGTTAAAAGATGCAGTTATAATTTATCTTATGTGTGAAATCTATTTGTTTTACTCACTGGCTTATTGCAGTGCAACAGAAAGGATGTGGCAAGAATAAACATTTAGGAAGATACGACGTTCTTTATTCATCCCCAACTGGGAAATGTAGGTGTCCAGCAGCAGATAGAGTAGACAAAAAAAACATGGATGCAAATTTTTTTTTATGTCTATGATATAAAAATACCCCACTGTCCACTTTATCAGGTCCAGCTTCTTGTACTGGTTTGACCCCCTTTTTTCCTTCAAAATTGTCATACCATTATACCATGGTCCGTACACCATCTTACTCCATATTGACATGATGGCTTTACTCAATTTAACACCTTAAAAAGTCAAAAAGTGTCAATGAAAAGCCAAAAAAATACTTTGAGCATCAGAAAAAGTTGCTGTTGTTTTGCTGGGAAAAGCAAAAGAGATAGGGTCAGGTTATTTAATCCAGCTCACGAGGTTTTTGAGTGTTTGTGGTTTAAGTCATATTTTCACATAGAAATAAAGTTTTTCTTTTTTATTTTCCGTAAGTTATTTGTAAAGAGGATATTTAACATTTTAATGCTGCTGCCAGCAATGTCTTTAAAATAAGAAGACTCGAAGAAGGCTTGTTTTTTACTGTTTTTAAGGCACCATAATTGTACCACAAGTATCAAACCAAAAAGGGTTATTTTATGTAACCATATCAACAAAATAAAAAATGATGCAACAACAACAATTATCCATTTTAAAGCCATTGTGCTAGTTTTACTAAAACAGATTAATAAAATTATATTGAATCAGTAATCTGACTACAGGAATAATGATTGTCTCTTCTGATCAGTGTGTATAAATGCTCCCCATCAGCATTTTACTCTTTTAGTCATTGAACGAAAACTCATCCACTGCAAGCAGATGTTTCAGAGACTTCTGAATATTAAGAGTAATATCTCAAATCTCTTAACCAATAAATATTGGTTGTAAATGTTCAGAAATAAGAAGATGAGAAGCACATGAGGATGAGCTGGACTCAGAGAGAGCTGAACAGAGGGAATAGTGGCTGGTAACAAGTAGCACAGTTTGAAAGTACCGTGATGCGAGGAGAACATAGATTCTGTTGTGAGTTGTTTCCCCCACAGAGCTTATTAAAACACACACAAGCTCATACAATCTGCTCACAGCATAGATCATTACAGCCAACAAAGTCCCAGTTAGGATAAACTGCATAGGCAGAAAAATAGCAGGCGCTGCCGGCGCCGATAGTCAATATCTGACCTCATTAGAAGCGGCACCCACGAGGGGTCAAGTCCCCTTAACTCTTCCACACGCCTTCTTCTTCTGGTCTTGACGGGTGCAGTGATTGGATGCCCTGACAGATCTTCTGGTTTTGGCTTGGGTGAAGGGTCTGGTCCCCTGAGAGATGCATTCAGTGTGGATTCGCCCCATTTCTTCTACTTGACTTAGACAGATGGTGACTGCAGAAGACAAGGCCTCAGAAGACTGGAGACAAGTGGGCTGCCAGAGAAGAAGTTCAGTTGAGGAGAAAATGCTGAACTTAACAGAAACAACAAAGAAATTGAGAGAAATGATCTTTACTTTGTCTCAAGTTTTAATATGGAAACAGTGAGGAGCTGTTAACCATGGGTTTGTTATTTCTCTGCAAACTGAGCATCAGAAAGAGGAAGAAAGGGGATTTAAGAGACTTTGAACATGGCATGGTTGTTGGTCTGGGTATTTACTGGGATTTTCACCCGCAACCATCTCTAGGGTTTACAGAGAATGGTCTGAAGAAGAGAAAGTATCCAGTGAGCAGCAGCTGTCTGTTCCAGAATGTCTGGTTGATGTTAGAGGTCAGAGGAGAATGGACAGACTGGTTGGAGATGAGTGATGAGTCTCCATTTCAGCTCCACATCCAGATGCTAGGCTCAGAATCTGCTGGACACATCATGAAAACATGGATCCATCCTGCCTTGGATCAACGGTATCTCCTTCTCCTTCAAACTGAGTATTGTTGCTGACCATGTCCATCCCTTTCTGACCACAGCGTAGCATCTTCTGATGCTACTTCCAGCAGGATGATGCACCATGTCACAAAGCACAGATCATCTCCACCTGCTTTCTAGAATATGACCGTGAGTTCACTGGACTCCAACGGCCTCCACAGGAATGTTTCCAACATCTTGATGCATACCAACCCAACATTGGTGTGGATGATGCTTTCATCTACCTGCTGCAGAGACCCCTATCTCACCTGGAAAGTGCTAGAAATACTGTAAGGATGATCTTTTTTTACTTCTCCAGCGCTTTCAACACTATCCACCCCTCACTGCTCAAGGTGAAGATGGAGAAAGCGTGATGGGTCACCAACTACCTCACTGACAGACCCCAGTTTGTGAGGCTGCAGGACTGTGTGTTTGATGTGGTGGTCTGCAGCACTGGGGTCCCCGGGAAACAGTCCTCTCACCTTTCTTCTTCACCCTGTACACATTGGACTTTACATACTCCATGGACAGTTGCCACATCCAGAAGTTCTCCAACGATACTGCCGTTGTGGAATGTGTGTCAGAGGGGAACAACAGTGAGAACATGAAGGTCATCATGGACTTTGTTGACTGGTGTGAGCTGAATCACCCTCAAAAGCCAGCATGGTTTTATTTTTTTTTAATTTAAATTTTTTTTATATTTAGCTGGAAACCCTCATCTAACATTGCACCGGTGAACATCTAGGCTTGACATTGAGAGAGTGAAGATGTACAAGTACCTGGGTGTCCACTTAAATAACAATCTAGAATGGACTGACAACACTGACTCCCTCTACAAGAAGAGTCAGAGTCGTCTTCACATGCTGAGGAGGCTAGGATCTTTTGGTGTGTTCAGGCCACTGCTGAGGACTTTTTATGAAAATGAGGTGGCATCTGTGGTCTCCTATGCAGTGGTGCTGGGGAGGGGGGTGTTCTGTGAGGGACAAGCAGAGGCTCAACAGACTAATAAAAAGAGCCAGCTCAGTCTGTGGCAGCCCCCTCAGACTGTTCAATGCTGCTCTATAATTCTGTTATTGCAACAAACATTTCCGTTTCTCAGTAGGAATGATGTTTACTGATGTTTCATCATTGCACTGATATTTACTGATGTCCTAGCTATACACTTTATGGTCTGTTTTCGTTCCACTCATTTACTTACACGGGTAATTCATATCTTCTATATATCCATATTCACCTGTGTAATAACACCTCACCACTGCACATCTAACTGGGCTAGGCTGTGTATATATGTTTGTTTTTTTTATTATTATATTTTTTTATTGAATGTACATACTGTTTTTTGTGTCTGTTATTGTTTGTCTCCTTTACTTTGTGTTTGAGCTGCTGTAACAGTGAAATTTCACCACCGTGGGATCAATAAAGGATCTTATTTCCTATCTCTTGTTGAACCTATCACACCAAGAATTAAGGCAGTTCTGGAGGAAAGGGGGTCCAAGCTGGTAGTAAAAGTTGGTCCTGATAAAGTGGACTGTGATATCAGCTCATTCCATTCATCCTTTAGTGATGTACGACAGCCTTTATAAGACAGAAAGTATTTATATTTGAAAAATGAAACGTGTGACCTTGCTGTGAATGTTTAAGTCAGAATGTAGCCTGAGATTTATTTACTGTCAACAGAGACGGTGCAGTTTGACCCCCCCAGATAAGGTTTCATGATGTTCTGATGAGGCTCTATGAACCTACTGTGATTATAAGCTGTAGGTATGTTTGTAGAAACATCATGTTGATGTTAAATATCAGAATGACGGAGAATGAGTGTTCAAAGTTAAGTCTCCTAATTATCATCATATCATCATATACATAGTTAAACTTATCAACAGAATAAATGGTAAGTCTCTACTTCACAGTACATTCTGTGAAATATGGCCCTGTGAATGTCTGCAGCTTTTAGCCATGAAAGAAGAGAAAATAGGAAAAAAAAGAGGAAGGAAAAGAGAAGCTTTAATTTAGGTTGAAGAGAGGAAAAAGGTGAATTTCATTGTGGGAGCTTACTTGATGGGTGGAAAGAAAAAGCGGGCTTTCAATTTCTTGCTAAGTACCTTCTGACAGACTCTGCAGTGTGTAAAGACCCTGTTTTCTTAATTTGATTGCCTCTAAATGCTTCCTGTACCTGTAACTTAAAGCCTATCCCTCTTCCTTTTTATGTTTCCTGTTGACAGAGAGCTGATCTGGCAGTGGCTCCCCTGGCCATCACATATGTGCGTGAGAAGGTTATCGACTTTTCCAAGCCCTTCATGACGCTGGGTATAAGTATACTGTATCGCAAGCCCAACGGGACCAACCCTGGGGTCTTCTCCTTCCTCAACCCCCTTTCACCTGATATCTGGATGTATATTCTGCTGGCTTACTTGGGTGTCAGTTGTGTGCTGTTTGTCATAGCCAGGTAACATGTCACTGCAAGTGATCACAGTCCACACACAGTCAGACACATGCTTAGCTAACAGGATCCTCTAAACTCTGCAACACTAATTAATCACCCTCTGTAATGTGTTTAAAGCTGTATAATCAGAAAGGATGACATGGATACTCGCTCATTTCCACCAGTAAACGCACATAACGGATTCCTTGTGTTCAAAGTAGAGAAACTCCACATGGGTCCCAGCTGAGGAAACACTGGCCAACCCGGGCACGCGCGTTGACCATGTCGGGTTATGTGTATGTGTCTGAGAAAGTGGCAGAAAGGTGGTGCGCTCATACTGTGTGTGTGCGTAAGTGTGTGGAGCTCCATTTGAGTGGCTGCTGCCCCTCTCCTACTTTACCCTCACTGTCCCCGGTGTCTCAGAGTCCATGCTGTCTCTTCTTTTCTCTTGTTTCCTTCACCTTGTCTTAAATATGACTCAGAGTACTATTTGTTTTTGTCTTCTGGTTTCACTTCACAGTCCCACCACTTACCATCTACGTTAGTTTGCTTTTTGCTTGATCCCGAATATTAATGAATCAGATTTTACTTCCTGATCCTCCCAGATATTGATCAGTCTGTCCACACTCAACAGATTCACGATTATATTAAATCGACTAAAACTATTTAAATAATAATTGGACTACTTCCATTTAATCCCACATTCAGATGTTTTTTAGGGCTGTTACAAAGTTTTCCTTTCAATTGGGTCATTAGCTGCAGCTGCAGATATTTAGGCCTCTGTTGCATCATGATGGTGTTTCAATGTCTTAAAATTGACTAAATAAACATCATCTAAACAAAATTATTTTTTATTTGTAAGATGCTGGAGCTCATTGTCTGTAGGCGACATTGTGCCATAATAATTCATAAGTAAGAGATTAAAAAATATATATTTCACAAACAAATTAAATATTCAGCAGCTTCAAAAAGAAGGTACAATACGTCCAGGTTTAAATGTGCAAATAAGTCTTTTAAGGGTTTTATGTTTTATGTCTGGAGGCAACATGGGACCATTGTGAAACAACTCATTAAAATAAATGTCAACAAGAGTCTAAGATTCATTTGTCAAACTATGTATGAAAACAAAGATCCCAACCATTTATTAAACAAGAAACTGGAGTCAGATTCCAGAGTCTGATGGTCATTTATTCATTTTAATGAATGTTTCTGTCAGTTTTCCCAGATTTTTCCTGACACACGTTGCCATTATTTGTCATGTTGCTGCTCAGTGCTGATGGAGCTCCATGAAACAGTTTTTTCTGCCATTTTCTACCCTCTTCTAAATTCTACCCTATTTGGACTCAGATAACGTGTCTAAATTCATTCAGTAAATGAAGGAGAATTTGACAGAATAACTGTAATAGCAGACAGCAATCAACAGAACATAATTTGTCTTTGTTAAATTAAAAAGATCAGAAAATGATGATGAATGATCGGCTTTTGAACACTATACGAAAACACGATACCAACTTTTAATACAGCCATGTTGATTCTATCGTAGTTCTATGTTGCCTGAAGGAAACACATGCATCAGCAAACCTTCATTATTTAATTAACAAATAAAGTCATGTGACTAAAGAAGGCAATGTTACTGGTACCCTGTGGTCTTCCATCCTTTAAAAGTATTGCATTATTCAAGGAATTTAAGAAAATTAGGCCAAATACTGATGCAGTTGAGGGTTAAAGCTTTTTGTACTTGATATGCAAGAGAGGAAAGTCTTCTCTGGACACTCATGCCAGAACAAAAAGAGCATCACATGGATTTAAAGTCCATTACACAATTTGGAAACTAAGAACTGCTGTTAACATTTTAAAAGGGAACAAAAGGAAATATGAGCAACATACGAGCCAGTTATTAGCATGATCCATAACTTCTTTGTTTTCTGAGTATCACTACGGCTGCATTCACACTGCACGTATTATTGCTCAAATCTAATTATTTTATAAAATCCGATTTATTTATTTCAATGCGACCTTCATCACACTGAAGTGTGAGAGGTATGTAGCCGTGGAGTGACACGTATGCACAGAGGAAAGCATGACATCATGTTTATAAAAGTAAATGTGGACGCTTCGCATGTTCATCTGGAAGAACTCGAACGGTGGGAACCAGTGAAATTATGCCCATATATGTGCAGTATGTCTTACTTCTGTGACATCAAAGCCAAATGAAATGCAGTATGACCGTTCAGACAGAGGTCTTTGACACTGATCGGAATTAAATCTGATTCAGGACCACATATGAAAGTGGCCTTGGTCAGTTTTAAGAAATTTGGGCTGTTTAGACTGTCATAAAGAAAAATCTGATATGAGTTGCATATGGGCAAAAACATCTGGATTGAGCTGCAGTGTGAACTAGGACTCAGTGGGCTCCATCTATAAACTGGCAGCTGCATGACGAGTACAGACTCTGCATGATGCTCTGGAGTTTAGGAAACATCATTTTTAAGTTGCAGCTAACATTAAAAAAAAGTAGTTTGGAGATAAATCAACACATTGGTTTGCTCTTCTGTTGCTGTCTTGTCTGGATGAGCCTTTTGAGGGAGGAGTTGGGACCAATTTTTATTTTTTTTCCTGGTGAAGAAAAAAAGAGAAGGTTTTTGTTAGCTGTAAAACTTTGGGGACACTATGGCTCCGTTCGCAGCCTCGACCCGACAGTTTTACTGTTAACACGTCTTTTCAGATGTTACTGGCAATATGATCACACATGAGACTGAAAAGCAGCAACTGTCATCTAAGTTGGCTCAGAATATGCACCTATCTGTATTTAGTATCACAATAAGTAAGTGTTTGGGTAAGTGGATGAATTTCCCCCTCACTCGTTTCTCCTGTACACACAACTGCATGCTGAGGTACAACTGCATGTCTTTAGTTGTAGTGTAGCACAGAAGTCTTACAAAACTTCATAAAATGGGAAGTCTGGATGACCGAACTCCATCACCTTTTCCATGGGAAAACAACAGTGGTTTTATTACAGAACCTTTTGGCACTGATTTGGATAAAAAGGGAGAAAAAAAAACTTACCCTCCACCCCTTTTTCTTTTTTTCTCTGGTGGTGAACATTTTAAATATTTCCTCAGTTTTATTGCAGTGGAGGGTGTTTGATGATCTGGTGGGGCCCAACCCTCTGAATTCATTCCCATTTGACCTCCAGCTGAATCTGAATGGGATTTTTCTCCCATATATACTTTCATTTAACCCTTTCATGATGGGCTTTCATGGTGTATTATTCTAACTTCCTGTTCACCTACATTGTTTTCATTCTAAAAAAGATAAATACAAAACAAAAAAAAAAACAATATGAAAAAATCTCATTTTGAAAGTTTGTAAGACCAAAAGCAGTCATCACAGACTAGATTTAACAAGCAGGAGTTTGTGTTTTTTACTGTACAAATATCCATATATGCTGATTATATATAGATATGTGTACTGTACTGTATCTGTACTCTGCGTAAACATTACACATTTTTCTGACTGTATGCTTGTCTTTGTGCTGCGTGAGTGTTTGTACGAGAGGGAAAATGCTGGAGGCTGAATTTTAGTACCCAGGTCAAGAGTTAGACGAGTTTTTCTTTTGCCCGTTTGTGGGTTTGCTCCAAAGTTGTCTGACAACTCCGTCGTACCACCAGCTGTGGCGTAGATCCCGGTGTTACTGGTTGTCATTACTGGTACTGGAGATGAAGCGCACACCTCTCCTGAAGTCTGTGTATCATCTATAGAATGAATCACCGACATCTTTCCAGAGCAAGCAGAGGCAGAATTGATGGTCTGTGACCAAAGAAGCTTGCTGCAGACTATTCTTTCTCCATCTTTAAACTGTTCATAATGAATGCATGACTTTAGTTGGAATGTTTTTCAGTTTTCTTTTTTTTGTTTTTCTTTAAAGGGGCAATAAGCGGAAATTCATCGTTTCTAGATCGGAGGAATTAGAAAATGTCTGTGAAGAACTAGAGGTGTAATTCCATCATGTCACACACCATCTATCTTTCATGTCACGTGTTTACCGGCCGGTCCGGCTGCACCTTCATGTACGTTCGTGTGCATCGCTGCCTCCTCCCTCCTCTCGGAGCCCCCGGCCCCTCCCTATAAAAGGCTACAACCAGTGAGCAATGGCAGCTCATGTTTTCGAAGTGAAATGGCAGAGAACAGAACAAAACGTTCACCTGCAGATGACCAGGATCCGACATTACCTCTAAAAATCTACGCTTGTGGCGAAGAAGATAAAGATAATGAAAGGGCCCTAACTTGGATTAACGTTGGCCTTGTATTTCCAAAGAGACCACTGTGAGAGCTGAAGAGGCTACAGGTTGACTCGCGCTAGCTCTCCCGGGCAGATAGTACAACATAAATGTTAAAAGTTACATGTTGCACAAAATGGTGATATTTGCTCCGTGTGTTTGCACTTTGCACATTCGTTCGCAGCTGGGGGTGGTGGAAGAGATGGAGGGAGGTGTGGCTCATGACACACTTTGTTTTGGTCTGCAGGCAGCAAACCTTGCAGTGAAACGATTTTGCTTTTTGCCCCTTTAACTATTATCAAGTGCACTCTGTGTGGCCGTGAATGAAAGGCCTGGTTGACTTGTGCTAATGGAAAAGCCTTCTTTTCTCTCACACTATTAATGCAAGTATTATTACCATTTTTTGTTTTTATTCTCTCTTTTATAAAATAACAGACATTTCACTGCAGAGTTTTACACGCTGCTAAATGAAGAAATCTGCAGATTGATGTTTTCATTAGAGTACAATCACATGAAAATGAAGCTAATTGTGTTTTTATTGTAGCACTTCCCAGAGGGAACTGAACAGTAGCAGTTGTAACTGGAGAAATACTGAATGGAAAAGGATGAGGCATTTAGGGTTTCTATGTGTTAGAGGAAAGTAGAGTTTCAGAGGGGAATATTTCATATTAAACGACTGAAAATGTTATTGTGCATATCTCAAATCAAAGGGGATGTGAGTGGTTCATTTAAATGGAATCAGTTCTCTTCTTATCAAACTTCCCAATATCGTTTCCAAAAATGAAAGCAAAACAAAGATAAAACAAATTTCTTTTCATTGTCTCGCAAACAAATAATTAATTAAACTATGTAATTAAATGCAATTAAACTATATGGTGTTATAGCAGATCTCTGTTGAATTTCAACTCTTAACATAACCGGAGTCTGGTCATGTGGTGAAAGATGCTGGGACATTAATTCTTTGATATAAGACCAGCAGTAATTGAAAGTGTGTTTAGTGACACCCTGGACCGGATGTTCGTAAATTCTCAATGCCACAGAATTTATAACATTGTTTAAAAGCCGAACTGCAGACGTATAAAGTCTGTCATCCTGTGCCAGAACCATTCTGACTGTTGATTTATCCCCTTGACATTGACGTTATCAGGTGTATCATCACCACAGTTTTCTGCTGGGTGACCTTGCCCCCACAGTCAGAAAAAGGCTTTAACATTGTTTCTGGGCTGCAGGTGAATTCCTTGTCTTTTTGTCTTTGCTTATCTCTGCTCTGACCTTGCTCAAAGTCCCCCCTCTGCAGCACAGATGACCTGAGATAATGTAAGGCCAATTGGATCAAAATGACAGCAAACAGAGCCGGCTGTGTTTTTCCGAGAGGGGTTAAGCTCTGTTGTCTCTTTAGCATTTCCTGACTTAATCAGCAGCAGCCACTCCCGTAATCCAGGACTGTACCGATGACAACTTCACTCGTCACTTCTGAACAAAACACACTCAGCAAAGGATTAGGTCACGTAGTCACATACGCCACAGCAAGGTCGCAGTTCAGCTGAACTCAATTTGCCCGTGCAAACTGACAAGCAAGCAAATCTGGGCCAAATTGAGTGAGCGGACAGATTGATTTAAGGCCAAGGATTCTCTTAAAGCAGAAATCAGGGGGACATTCAGAGGTCCTTGAGCTACACTACACAATTACCTCCTGAGTGTTGTCAGGGTGGAAAGGAACACAACCACTAACCACATTATAATTCTGAAGCCCATTAGTCAATGACAGGGTACAGTTTTGATGCAGTCACTTTATCAATACAGCCATTCATCTTCATACAGAACCTTGTAAAACAATATTCAACACGGTGCTGCTGCAGTTTGCCTAGAGGACGGTGATTAAAATACCTTCACATGCAACAAAGGTTTCATCTCCATTATCCTCCATGCAGATGTTACATCCACTCAGGTCATCGCATTTGACTTCCACGGCAGTAAAAAGGCCCACACTGAGACGAGAATACATTATGCATTATTACAATTTGATTAGTCAAACTCAAGACCCCCCCCCCCCCCCTTCCCCCCCTACTCAAGCACAAACCAAATCAGGTCGGGATGCTTAATTGTAGACCAATCAACCTTTACTAAAGTGATGTCCTTATTATTTAACATGAATAAATGATAAAGGTCTCTGCTGGAGGAGGGCAGGTCCAGCCGCATCATGATGGGAATCATGTTTGATCTGCTGAATTTTAATGACCCTCCAAGATAAGGAGGATTATTACTTCTTTTCTCGTCTGACAATGGAGGTATTTTCAGAATCCATCGATTAAATTACTGAAGGAATTCACTTTAAAATGAGCACGCCCACACAAGGAGCCACTTTCTGAGCACTCCCAATCACTGTCTTACTAAAAGTGGAAAAAAACAGGAGATTTTTAGATAAGATGACATTTTTTAGGATAACAGGCCATAACACTAAAAGTGGAACAGGTGTGTACATGAAGACATACGCGGTGTTTGTTGTAGACAACTAACTAACCTGTCTTCTCTCTCCATTTGTCTCCCCAGGAAGCAGGACCACTTGGATTCTACAGTTTCCTCTTTGCCCAGCTTCACTAAACATGTGTTTGTGTCTGTTCTTTGTTAACTATCGCAGGTTTAGTCCCTACGAGTGGTATAACCCCCATCCTTGCAACCCTGACTCGGATGTAGTGGAAAACAATTTCACCCTGCTTAATAGTTTCTGGTTCGGAGTTGGAGCTCTCATGCAGCAAGGTAGACGCCTCTGCCTGCCCTCTTTTCTCTAGCACAAGTCCCACTTTTTGCTGGGGGTCAGCCTTCCTCTTTGACTGGGCCCATGACCATGCATGGGGGCCTCTGTGCATGTAGCTAGATGCTTAATAGGTAGAGTCCAGCAGGATGGATTGAGAGGGACCAAAGGGATGTGATTGGTGAATCAGTATGGTGCTCCTGCATGCTTCCCATTTTCATGTTATTTACACGGCCCCTCCTCCTTCCTTTCCCCATCAATTTTCAGCCACCTGAACAGGTAAGTGGACCCACCCAGAGCGTATGAGTTGGATTAAGTGGGGGAGTTGCAGCAGCTCCCCCCGCCTGCCTGTTTTCCTTCCTTCTGCTGCTTTATCTTCTCAACTTGTTGACATTCAGTGAAGAAATTAGACAAAAGGTGGAATAATAATGGTAATAATTAGGCGACCGTTAAAAAGCATGTGTTGCATTTTTCACGAGTATTTCTTTAATTAAAATGACAAAAATGCTTATTTACAGCAGGTTGTTCTGATATAAAGCCTGAACAGCATGAAATAGGCTGTGTTTGCTTCACATCGGACTGCTGCACATTACACCAGCTGCTACACTTTAAAGGGTCACTTCATAAAATAAGAATCATAAACCACTCCAAACCTCCCAACTGTAGTCGTACAGATTTTTGCTCTTTAATGCATACATGCAGGTTTTCTATCTCACCTCATTATAACATTTATATTTGTGGACCAAATATTACTCTAATATGATAGTTAACTAGTAAATGGTTAAGGATAGGATTGCTGAGGTTTACTGCTAGTAAAGGTAAATTATTTTCCCACAAAGCAAATTTCATTCATTTAAAAAAATTAAAACTCTTTTGCTGAGTGAACAGAATCACGTTACAAAAAATAAACATAAATTATTCATTTAGGTTTTTTTTAACTGAATTTCTGAAATAATTATTGAAATTGAAATAACTTTTTGTTTGTTTGTTTTTCTTACTTGACGGCATTCTTTCAGGGTCCTCCACTATGTTCTGACCTGCAGGAAGTAAAGACAGAATAAAACTAAATGAATGTAATCTAGTGTCTAACAGGACAATCTTTCAGCTCTATCAGACTCTGTCTTTAACGTACACGCACAACTCAACTTTCTGCTGGTCCAGATTCTGCGGAACCAGAGAAACCATAGGGCTGCAGTCTCAGGACCTTCATCTTCATCATCACCTCTGACATGAAAAACAAAGCTTTTAATTCTCTGGTCCTAAAGCTGCAGCCTCTGGTACTGCTGATATCTCGCACTCATCTTGGTGGTTAAAATCACAGACGTTGGAAGTATCAGGTAAATTCAGAAAAAATTGGCTTTTATTTAGTTTTTTGTCTCGTAGATTTTTCCTCAAAAGAAGCCCCCCTCAACACACACACACAAAGTAAAGTAAAAATAAATACAAAACCAGAAAAAATGTACAGTTATTTGACAGCAAAATCCAAGATAGAAAAGTAAATGTACCTAAAAAGAAGTGTGATGAACAAATGAATAAATGTAGAAAAAAGGTAAAAGTATGTGCATGACTGGATCCCATAAAAGGTCAATGTAAAAACAAAAGGGAACCTTTAAATGTGATGACTTTTCCATTCCTTGGACTTTTCTTTGCTGGTTAAGCTGTTACTATTTTACAGCATGACTGATTAAATTCCATAATTACTCATAAATAAAACTTCATTCTATTTATCTGATTGATGAGGTAGAAGGGTTATTTAAACAGTTTGAGAATAATAGATTGTGGTTGGCTCCTCCCTTTATTCCCCCCTTTAGAAGTAATAATAGCAGAGATGATAATTACTCTGTGGATGTGAAGCAGTTTAGCCGCTGGATGGAGGCCAGATTAGCATAGAGCTCCATGTAAAGCTGGTAGATGAAGGTTTCGAGGTTTTGACCAGTTGAGAAGATTCAGCTGAGAGCCAGAAGGGACAAGGCTGGGCATAACACAGGGCTAGTCTACACAGCAGAGAGGCCCCTGTGTGGCGACAAGCCCCGCCCCCCAGAGAACTGTGGGATGTGCTATTTGGTCATGACGTTACCTTGGGTACATGACAGTCAGCCCCAACCAGGTTCTGTTTGTGTGGACTTACCCGTCGGTGGGTTTCCTCTGTTTTCAGGATGGTAATGTGGAACACATTACACGTTTAAACCAGAATCCAAGACGAAAAACCAGGCATCGTCAGAAATGAACCTTTGTTATTTTTATCTGTGTTTAGATGTGGACTGATGAGTGGGCACAGTGGCTGGCTGGTGACCATGTTCAGTGACTCCAATGCGGCGGTTGAATCAGTGCTGGTGCCAGATGAGAAAATAAACATAAAAGTTGTCACCAGGAGAACTTACCATTCATTTTCTTTAAAGATTAATATAACTTTTAGAAATACTGAAAACATAGTATTTCTAAAGCCCTTGTATGACTAAAGCCCATTTATACTCGAGGCAGAAAACGGACATTTAGAACCGTTTAGAACCGTCCAAAAACACCAAAAGAAGAAGAACAAATCCACAGAGAAGAAGCAGTTTTTCTCAACTTCTTCTTCTGCATCTTCTTCTTTTTTGGGTGCTTTTTATTTGGTGGTTCTGCGTCATCTTCTTTCTTTTCCTCTTCTTCTTCTCTGGTTTGTTCCTTTCGCTCGTTGCGTGTTAGCTCAGCACTGCCACAGCGATTTCCGGTAGTATTGCTCCATTTTCTGCGTCAAGCAACAGATAGCTAAGCTCCCTAAAAAAGGAACCAATTACACACGTAACCGACGCAGAAGACGGACGGAACTGTCTGTCAGTCTGCGTATCCGTCTTCTGTGTTGAGCATATACGAGCCTTAAATCACCATAAAAAGGGAATCTTTACATGTACAAAACAACGGATACATTAAGCAGGGAGCAATCACAGATGTAGTGAACTTGCGTCATTAAACATTAATAATCATGAGATAAAACATTCATTTTATTAAGGTATATAAAATATGAATTACTACTATTAATATCTGTAAATCTCGGAGCACCACCAAGCATGGAAAACCATTAAAGTGCTAGATTAATTAAATTAATTAATTCAACTTAAATCAAATCAGTCTCAAGACACTAATTACGTAGGTTCTCGTTCAAAGTGACTAAGACGATTCAGAGGAAATATCACAAACACCTAGTTAAATAAATGTGAATATTTCTTAACAAGCCTACGAAGTACGTGAGATAAATGAGAAAAAGGGTATTATTTACAAAAAGGAAGGTAAGCATAAATCAAATTAAAAAAAAAGTATGATGTTGTGACCAGATTTCTATGGTAAGGCAATTTAAAATGTTAATTAACCTGTGTCGTTAACTAAACTAATGTTCAAAAATGAAGCTGAAAATATTTCTAAATCCTATGGAGCTAAATGGCATTGTTTGTTTAAGGCGAGAACCAAACTCATCTCCCGGAAAAGGCAAATTATTTCACTATCACCGATTCTGTAAGACAAGCAACCATAGTTCTTAGAAGTTAGATAGAGAGGAGACTGGTAGTAGTCGCCGGTTCCATTTGACCCACTTACAGCCGGTTTTGGTGAACAACTCCAGCGCACAGAGGAAGCCTTGCTGGTGGTTGAGTTCCGGCAAAAGCTGCCATGAAGGCCAAAGGTCCGTCACTCGTGGTGGTTGGCAAGTTTTGGTTCTGCAGGGTCCTCCCTCTCATTCAATCTCGTCCCGAACGCTGCTGGATCGGATGTGTCAACACATTGTATTTAGTAAAAGGTATCTGCCGCGATACTCATGGGGTGATGGCAAAAGATCAAAAAGTCTGGCTTCAAGAGCCGAAAAGGGAAAACCATAGTAAACTGGCACTGTAGCTGAAAAAGCACACAGGCTTGATTTAACTGAGCTCATGAACAGTTTTCTTTCTACATGCATAATGCATGTGGCTCAGCTTGGTTTCTCCAGATGCATCTCTATGCATCCTGACGACACTTCGTTCTTCTATTCACTTCCTAGACTCGATTCTGTTACAGAGTAAATGAGAAAGTAAATTTTGAGTTTTTGAGCAGAGGGCTTCGTGCAGCTTGGCTGGGCTGTGAAAACTCAGGAGATTCATTTGGTTTAGAGTATCAAATTACCATTTTAATCTCATGTGTAAGTTAGTTAAACATTAAATTGATGCACATTGTAACGGAACATTGATCAACAGATCAAACAGGATAAAGGAACCACAAGTGATCAAACCAACAATGTTACAAAACATTAAAGAACAAGAAAGAATCAGAACATACATGGATCACCTCCTTGATTAAACATTATACAAATTTTACATTATACTTAAACGATCTGTATAAATAAATACATGAGTCAGTTTGAGAAAACACCAAAACAAATGTGAAAGAAGGGGGTTCCACGTCTTCAGTTTCAGACCTACATCTGGAACAGATAAACTTTAGAATGGTTCACATGATAGTTTATCATCCCAATGACAAATTTGTGGGTTTGCAGGAGGTTTATTCAGAACTTTCTAAATACCAAACCATACTTTAAGCAAGGTCCAACTCTTACTACTGTCTGAGCAGAGTTGACCTCTTTTGCTCTGATTGGCATCAACTCAAGCCATAAAATCTTGAGTCAACTCTCCCCATCCTTGGGAAGAATTGCTCTGTCGTTGTTAAGAAAAATCCATCTGAAAATAATTATGAATACACATTAAAAGTCAAATTCTTGATGTTTCTGTTCCTTTCAGAGCGACGGAATACGCTACACAGAGGAGAAGCGAATTGAGGATATTCAGTATGAGGAATTTATGCCAACAATTTAATCGAAACTACACATATTACATATATATTTAATCTTATATATTAAGATTAAAGTCCTGCTTGTTTAAAACATGAAAAGAGATATACAGTAATAGACTGTAGTTAAAATGATGGTAAGGAGTAGATAAAGGGTCAGTACTTCACTCTGTTTACAGGAAACAATCTCACCTGTAAATACACATCTAATGAGTCCAGAAGAGACTCTGATTTACACCTATTAAACTCCTTTTAATGATTGTTAATGTAAAAGACTCAGTGTCAGCCTGTGTATTCAGTTTTTATGTTGTATTCTGTAAGAACTCAGATATCTCAAACCTCTTATGTCCTCTATGGAAATCCTGGAATCAGTGGAAGGAATGACGGAGAGCAGCACATAAATCTGCAGATGACTGAGAAAATAAAGAAATATAAAAATGCATAACTTAAAGAATAAATATGGAAATAAAAAATATATAATTTAAAAGAAATGTAAAAGAAAAATTAAAATGAGGAATTTCATCTTGTAATTTAAAAAAAAATATTTTTTTCTGGATTATTATTTTAATTGTTGGTTTTTCCTTTTATTGTTTATCATTTGTTTGTTTGTTTGTTTATTTTGACACAGGAAGAGGCAAAGCAAAGCACCTGTGAAGTGACACTAGCAGAGCATGTTTTGGGTAACAGGACTTCCACCTGTGTCTGGACCCCTGAGCTTTAACTGAGCATTTTGATTGGATGTGCGACACCTCCTGCTGAAGTCATCCAATCAGACGGTGTAAACTCTTGCCTGAAGTAGACTGCTGTGTTGTGTCCTGCTGTCCATGCTCCTAAATTCCTGTAGGAGGAAGAGAGCATTCCTGCCATGTTTACAGGGATTTAACGCTCATCCTGGGTGCCATCACTCAGCGTGGTTCTTCTCTCCACTGATGTTAAATATCTGAGTCTCACATGTAAACCAGGCAGGCAGGCAAAAATGTTATTCATGAGTTTTTACCCACCTCATCATACAGAAAGACCAACACAGTGTGAGAATATGTGGACAGAGCTGCCAAATCTAAAGAAGTTGTAAAATGGTAAACATATACATCGCATTCACCCATTCACACACATTCACTGCAGGAGCTGCCATGCAAGGCGCTCACCGCGACCCATCAGGAGCGATTAGGGGTTCGGTGTCTTCCTCAGGGACACCTCGATATAAGCTCTCCTGACGAACCAGCAACCTTCGGGCTACAAGATGATCACTCTACCCACTGAGCCATGCCGGCCGCCAAAAAAAAGATCCTAAGAAATCCTAATTATATAAACACATAATAAGTTAGATTATTATTTTGGTTAACTGGAGATAAGAAAGGCTGAACTCATCAATTCCACTGAAGCACTGAAGAAGTTGTGCATAGATGGTGGAAGAAGCAAAAACAACTTGGAGATGAGAAAAATGAAGACCCAACAAATATCAAAGGCAAACGCCCCAGATCCAGAAGCAAATACGAACAATATGTATGGCAAGAAACTAAAAGGTGCATAAAACTAAACTGCTAAAGTAAAGACAATTAAGAAATATGAAATATAAAAAAAACATTAGAAGGAATCAGTAAAGATAAATCAAAATTAAATTAATCCAGTCAGAAAAATATTTACCCATTATATTTCTCATTTATCTTCTACTATTTCTCCAGATTTATTATTTCTCCTGTTTTATGACTCATTTCATCACTGGCCTTTTCCATCCCGCTGTTCCTTCTTCTTTACCGGATCTTCTCAAGCTGCAGTTAGCTCGTCATCTTCCTGCTGGCAGCATGACCTTCAGTTCTCCGCAGCTTTCTTCAGGGACGGGAGAGTTCTCTGAGAAATGAGGGAGCGGATGGAGGCTGTAACGGAGGAGGCAGACTTTTTAACCTCATGTCTGTCTCACTCTTGATCAGCTTTTCCTGATGGTGAATTCACAAAATCCCAGCGTTTAGCTGCTTGACTAGATCAGCCCTGAAAGCACCCCAGCCCACCTCTCCCACCCTTCCTTCCTCCCTGGCTTCCATTGGACCCCCATGCACATGTTGCTCTGCAAACGTCTTACCATAATTACACAGATGACACACAGATATATATTACAATGTCACCAGGAGATCGAGGCCCTGTAGAGGATCTTGGGAAATGCATTAAAGAGATTAACGACTGGATGTGCATGAACTTTCTCCAGTTCAACAAAAAACAAACTGAGGTGATTATCTTTGGAGCCAAAGAGAAATGATTAAGTGTCACCAAAGTCTATACAACTAAAAACCACCAACCAGGCCAGAAATCTGGGTGTATTGATGGACTCAGACCTTAACTTTGAGAAA
>JBAMHW010000006.1:31052086-31068023 GCA_037177495.1 Rhadinocentrus ornatus | reverse complement strand
ATACATATCTCTATATATATCTATATACATATCTCTATCTATATATATATATATATGTATATATATATAAGGTGTCCTCTGGCCATCTGGATGTAGTAATGGAACCCAAATGACTGCTGGGTACCGCACAAGCACTCAGAGCAAAGCATGTGAGTGTTATTGGTTCGGTACTAAGTCTGGGGCTAGTGTTAAGTGTGCGTAAATGACTATGTAAGTGTTGCTTTACTTATCCCCCGATGTCCTTCATTTGCTTGTTCACACAGAACGTTACTGCTGATATGTGTAGTTATATTTAAATGGTTTGCAGTAATTGAGATGTCATGTAGCTTTGGGTCTGGCTCTTTAGTATGTCTCATGTTTGTTTTGGGCTAACACTGTGTACACCTACTGAGTCGCTACGTTGCTGTGACCCCCTTTGTAATAATAAACGTTATTTTCCTTAAGTTTCTGTTTAGAAGCAATTGTTACCACCCATGTCATGGTTAACAGAGACCTCTAGTGGACAATTTGAGTATTTGTTTACCTTACTGCTCTGTACTGTTAAGAGTTGTTGTTAACTTTTATATAGTTATCAAGAGTAACTGCATTTGAACTAACTGGAATGGTATTGTTTGTCCTTTAAGTTAACCACACACATACACACATGTCCAGACTCACAGAGAGAACTGCACATGATGCATCTGTTGGATTTAATAAATAATTGTGGATTAAGCTCCTGGAAGGCTGCAGTTTTTCTTAGGCCAGACTTAGGCCAGCCTTGTACATGCCAGCATCCCAACAAATAAACAGACACATGTAATGTAAAAAACTATTTACTGATAGAAATAGCATATAGTTTTTAAACTGTATGCCACGCAATGTAAAAAGATAAAAAAAAAAAAATTTAAACTTGGCCTAAACCGTAACTTTTCTTTTATAAACAGCAACAGCAATAGTATTTTTCAGGCTACAAGGTTTGTCTGTCTGAGTGAAAGCTAACTGCAATCTCATAATCACTGGTGCCAGTGTAACCTGATCCTCTCCTTCCCTTCATTTCTGTAGCCTAAAATTCACCTTTGAATACCTCTAAATTATGGAAACAAGATTTTTTTTATTTTTTTTTGTGTGTGTGTAACCTCGACGGGGAATATACAGTAACAAAACAGAAAACTATTCTAAACACGAAACAAACATTTTTTTGTTTAGGCAATTTTTTATATCTACACCTTTATTTTCTACTTTACTTTTGGCTGATCTGTGCAATTCATCTTTCAGTTTACTATTTGCTACTTCTGGCACCATCACTAACCGACAATCTTCACAACTAGTGCCTGTAAAGCTGGCTGATAGTAGGGAGGGGGTGGTGAAGGAGAAAGGCTGCTCGAGGGTAATTGGAGACAAATGCCCCTTGTTCCTCCTCCTTCTCCATCATGTCCCCTTTCTGACTTACTCTGCCCTTTTGCTCCCTGAGTCCCTGACTGCTCTGCTTTAATTTGTAAATTTAGAATATCTGTTTGCTGACATCAGACCGTTTAGTCATCTCTAAATTTTGGGGCAGAAAATTACTTTCCTGCCGTGATTCTGTGAATCTTTTTTAACTTTCCTTATTATGGAATCCCTGATGTCCACAGGTGTTTCTTCTTTCACCAGGTTTTTTACTTTTTCCCTCAAAGGGAAGAATGTTGTAACACTATCATTTTGTTCTTAGGTACAAATGATATGCTGATTCAGAAGTATTTTACACAATGCCTTAATATGGAACCAAATTGACAAGCTTCTACAGAAGATCTATTATCTTCTGCGGTCATTTTCTGGGGGTTCTCTCCAGTCCCATATAACACTTTTAACACTTCCAAATACTACATCCAGTCACTCACATACACACACCACTCAAGATTGTCCACTTAATTTACCTTTTACTTACAGCTGTTGCTTCTCTTATTTCTGAGGACTCTGACCTCATTGTTACTTAAGGAGACTTTAACTCCGTTTTCACCATATTGGGACCCTTTTCACTTCTGGGGACTCCAACACCTTTTCATTTCTTTATTCTCTTACTTTAATCTACATTAGCCCCATTTTTAATACTCTCAATACATCATCTGTTACCCCACTCAGGCACTTTTAATTTTGAGTAATCAATGTGGACAATTTATAGAAAAGGTTTGTCCTACCTTTCAGTTTAGTCGACCAGACAGTGCCCGAGTTGGTATCGGATGTTCAACCAACTTCAAAATCTTCTTGTAGGCAAGAAGAGAATTTACCATTAAATTTTGTCATAAAACAAATTAGTATCCAAATTACCACTGGATGTCCACTCCTTCCCAAAAAATCACGTCCAGGGTCACTATTTGAAGAATGAAAAACCCCTAAAAAGTACTACTTTCCAACATTACAAATGCGTACTAATTTCCCACACACCCTAGTCAAGCGGGTACTGATTTCCCACACACCCGAATCGAGTGGGTACTCCTTTCCTACAAACTTAGAGTACTGATAAATACCTTCTGATGCCGTGGGTTTTCTCTTCTTCTTTAGAGTGGACTTCAGGCCAGTGAAGACAAACTACTTCTCTCCTATTTCAATTATTTATTTAATTACAGAATATTAGAAATGTGCATATAGAGATCTGGGTCTGGTTACCTCTCCCTGACTAATACAGAAGCATGGAGTCTGGCTGCCTGCTACAGCCAGAACTCCCATCTAACTCTCCACTGGACCCTTATTAAAGCAGGTATACTGAGTTTTCTGCCGAGTCATGCTTACTCGAGTAAATTCCAATTGTCAGCCTCTCCATGGTCCTCACCCGACCCTGACCTTCCATTTTCTGTCAAGAGAGAGATAAAGGCACCCCCGCACAAGCCCAGGCACGACAGGACAATAAACAACTAAAACCCCAAGATTTATCATCCCATACATTCTTCTTCACCAGCAAGCACAGGGCAATCCCACATGATGTGAGTCCTACTGTTACACAAGGACTCATAACACACTGTAAATATATGAGCTTATAGATAAGAAATATTTAATTTGAATAATAGATTAAAAATATAAATGAATGATTTAGATAAATAGGACACCTGAGTAATTCTTTAATTAATATCCTACAATGGAAACTCGGGATTTTGATGGTCTTTATGATTAATTAATCGTGACATTTTTTAATGGTGGGGACTATGGATGTATGTTAGGGTTATGTTTGAGGAGAACCAGATACATTTCTGCGAAGTGATGTGAAATGACCAGGTGAGAGCACACTTCATATTGCCAAGGAGGACAGAAGCAGGACAATTTTCCAATAAGAAATTTATTACAAATTATTAAAATAAACAGCCCACCAAAAGTGAATTAAACTACTAAACCTAAAAATCCAATAAAACTAAAATGCCTACAAGAATTAATTCAAAAACACTCATCCTAAAAGCTCAATAAAAACTAAATGGGCTAAAAAAATAGTCAACTATTAAAAAAATAAGTAAATAAAAAAATAGCACCATCCAGGGCACGAGTAAGTAAAGTAGGAGGTAAGGCGGATCCTCCTCCCAGTCCAGGTCTGTGGGTCACATGCACTGGGTTATCTGAAACAATAAACATATGCCAGCACGGGGGTACGACACATCAGGGCCTTGGGTTCACAGATGAAGTATGGCTATAATACTCATACGGCAGGCAGAGTTCTCCTCAGCCCCTGTGTGTATTCAATGTCACACTCCTTTACTCCTCTCGATCCCTCCCAGGCCGGCTTCGGTCTTTGTCCCCTGGCCCGCAGGGGCATCTACGTGGAAAAACAACACAAGGTGGCAATACATGCTCCCAATTGCACTTATCCTCTGCTCAGCCTGCTCCAACCAGTTTACTACTTTTGTGCTCAGGTGCACACGGTAGGCAGGTACTTTGCCCTGCCTCTGCGTGTTGGTCACCTTGTAACGCCGTAGCCCCAGTCGCCGTGGTCCCCGGGGCGTGTGCCTTCTGTCTTCAACTTGGACCTTATCTGCTCTGCTTCCTGGCCTTTACATACTTGTGTGTCTCCTGTCCGGAGCAGGTGTGCTGATTGTATTAGGGTGGCCAATTTACATGCACCAAAAAGATTCACAGCAACTCAAAACAGTTAACAGAGAAAAAACAAGCAACACACAACTAAAAGTAAATACCACACCACTTGGGCCAGATCACAATTTAACACTATGATTATTGTAAAATCAAGTAATCGTAACATTCCATGCTGATACACATCTCAAACATCATCATGTTATTTATTGCCTCCATAAATCCGGGCTTTCCCTGTCAGTCCTAAAATGGCTGCTCATCAATGTGGAGATTATTTCAGTCTTGGGGATGGACAATGACATTGAGGGGTCTGCTGCTATTGTCCACGTCTCCTGTCCCATAATCTGAAGTCTTACCCCTGTTTAACACTGGGTGCATGTGCGGCATGTTACAGCTCCTCCACGGCCACCACTGTTATTCGCAGCCATTTTAGTCAATGGTTGGGTTTCCACCGGATGCACCTGTCAGAAGCGTCCCGGAAGCGCATTGTTGCAGCGCTCAAATAAATTTTCACGCCAAGTCTGTTTTTGATGCTTCACGCACCCAGAATGCGTAAGTTCCGCAATTCAGGTAGGGGCAGACAGGAAATCAGACAAAGGAGCTGTGTAAAGCTTCCGGTATTTTTCAAAATAAAACCCCCCGTGCAGATTTGAGCTGCTGAACCATGTTAAAATTACGTGTTTAACTGGTCAGGGGGTCTCAGTGTTTATTTATTTATTTATTTTTTTTCTCACCATAGATATAGAGATGTTTCTTCTGGAAGTGGAGAATCATAAGATTTTCCCCTCCTCCTGTGATTTCGTGATCTCGAGGATCCTTCTAGGTTCACTGCACTCATGGGCGCTCCAAACCTGACATGCTCCTGGTAAAACTTGCCACGCCATGGAGGCCGGAACAGAATCGTGGTGCAGCCATGCACCACCTCCTTTTCATGCACCCAATGTAAAGGAGGGGTTAGGCTTTCTCTCAGACTCATGTCCTTCCTGTCTTTTTGAATTGAGTCTTTTAGAATAGGATTGCCCAAAAGTGTGGAGAGATTTTTAAAATCTTCAGACAATGTAACTGGGTTGATTGGAGAGATGCTTCTGAAGTGTATTTTTTGTTTTGGTTTAAAAAATGGGGCAGATGTTATGTCCAGTCAAATGGCCTTATGGTCTGACACACCCATATCACAGACCTGCAGATTGTAAATGGTAAATGGTCTGTACTTATATAGTGCTTTTATTCAAATCGCTTTACGATAGGCATCACATTCACCCACACATCCACGCACTGATGGAGGAAGCTGCCATGCAAGGCGCTCAAGCGTGACCCATCAGGAGCAATTAGGGGTTTGTTGTTTCCATGTTATTGTTTTACATGGCGATGTCTGCTGTAATGTAATTCTTACAATGGAATAACACAGAATAGTGATGCACGCTTCAACATGCAGTTTTTTCAGGAACAGGCAAAAAGGAGGCAGAAGAAGCAGTGGCTTGACGGGCAGAGCTGGCTGAAGCTAGCCGAAATCTGTGATGTAGGGTCTCTGTGGTGTAATGGACAGGATGGTTGGAAAAGCCAAAGTATTATGCAGAATCATATACGCACATGTAAATAGTTATTTTTCCACTGCTGTATTCACTATTAAAAATAAAGTACTTTGTAAAAAGTAAATAGTATTCAGTTATTGAATGCACATATGGAAATTCTCTAACCACTGCTCATCGGTAACACCGGGACAACCTTTTCCACCAGTCATCAGCTTTGCTCTGAACCAACCGGACGGTGAGGAGTGTTCAATGAGCTGCAGCAACATCTAAAGCACAGTACACAAGTTACAATAAACCTGCCGTCTGAAATACCTATGTATTATAATCTGCTCAACATCGACAGTAGAATACCGTCTCAAATGTTTACTCATATGACATGCAAACAATCGGCGCATGTTTAATAAGTTAAACTTACGCGTTGTCGGCTCTCCTTTCTTCCTCCATCAAGCGAAGAAGTATCTCTTGCTGCTGCATTCTTCTCCCAACTCTCTCTATGTGCATTTCCAGCCTCAACATTAGACACCTGATTTTAGCGTTCATCAGTAACATCCCCGTCAAGCAGAGCATGAACACGGCGATCTCTTCATTCTCCATATTAGCTTGATGGTGCTGTTTTGTGCTCTTGTTGTTTTAACTTGATTCCATGTTATTCATGCAAAGACTGTTCACTAACCAGCCTTATTTAGCTCACCTGGGCTCTTCCTAATCGTTTCCCTGTCTCACATTTGCGCAGACCCTCTCCAGTCTACCTCTTTGCCAGATTATCGACAGCCTTGTGCCATTAGATGTCCAGCGTTCTTTCCATGTGTTTGTTTGTGTCCAAGTTGTTGACCAAATTCATGTCCCTGGATGATTCTCACTTTGCCATGCCTACAATGGACCTCTTCTGCCTACTGGATATCTGGACATCGACCCATGCTCTGACTCCTGACCACCGATTCTTGCACAGTCCTATGCATCCTGAAACCTGCCTTCCTGTGTTTGACCATTGCCTTTTTAATGACCATGTTTCTGGATCTTGGACTGGTGGAGTTTCTTTCAGTGTCTACATCTCTGTCCCTGGTGATCAAACTGCCACCCCAGAGTCCTCTGCCAGCCATTCTCAACTTCTGTTAAATAAATGCATTCATTTAAATGCGTACTATTGTGTTGTGACTGAATTTTCAGGTCCTGAGTGTTACCGGTTACATTAATATTCATATTGAGGGGTAGAAACTTTCCAGTGAGGTTTTATAAAATTAGAAAATGCCTTTTGGCAACTTAGTTTTAATAACTTTAGAGAGGTTTAGAATGATACGTCTTCTCCAGCAGTTCTTTCTGTGGATCTCTCACAAAGTGAATGACAAAAAAAAGTAATTTGTGTGTGGAAACATTTAATAGTTTTAGAGAAATCTTACAAAGCTTCTGACTAAGAAGCCAGATTACTCTCAATACAGGTGACAAATACGTCTTTTTTTCTGTCTAAAAAAAGCCAGAATGATGGAATGTACATGACAACTTCTGTGATATCTCTCTTTGGAAATGCAAACACAGCATGTTTCCAACCAGCAAATCCATCATGGAAGTCCATCAAAATGAAAGCATGAGGTGCATGTGGCATCTTTCCTTCCACACTGAGATTACCTCACGTCTCTTTCTCTAAAGTCCTCTGAGACAACTTTGTTGTGATATAGAGCTATACAAATAAACTTGATTTTGATTTGATTTATAATATCAACATTCTTACTGACCCCTTTCTCTTTACAAAGTACACCAGATCAAAATCCAAAACAAACAACCGCAACATGTTTTATTCCTAATTTCATGTCCAGTTTTTGTTTAAACTGTTGTAATTATACAGTATTATTTGCCTTAGCATATGATATCACATTATACTAGTCTGTTATTTTCCATTTGTATACCTACATCTGTAAGTGGGACTAAATATTTTCCAGATAAGACACATTGAGGCCTAATCTGGGGCTATTTAGGCTCAGTTAAATCCTGTATTCGGGCAGGAAAATTTATAAATCTAATACAGTCATTATCTACTCCCTCACTGCTAAAATGTAAATTGTTTGAATTATTCAATTTATACCAAATTCAAAAGTTGTTATATTACCTGAGTCAAAGTTAAATTACATTAATTATCCTGAGACAAGGAGAGAGAGACAGAGAACAGAGATGCATCCAGCCATGGCCAGTCGGTGAGACCAGCTACTCTTCAATAAAGTACCGCCAGCTGGGTTAAAATGGAGTCTGAGGAAAGAGTTCAGGATTGGCCACAAACATGCACCTATAAAAACACTCCAAATCAGATTTCATGTTTTCACTTCAAGATAAACATTAAAGGTATAAAATTCCTCTTATACTGCTGGCACTAAATATGACATATCATATTAGTTTACTGTCCAATTATTGTCTCTTATTTCTTTAAAATGCACCATATGGCACATTAATGAGCATAATGCACAAATGCAACTAACAACAGAGTTAGCATAGCAGGTCATTTGCATCTGATTGTACCTTTGCTGGTCACATCAATACACAAGGTACAGACAATTATAGCAAAAGTACAAACCAGTTATAATAAATATGGTTTAAAGTGCATTATTAAAAGTGAATATTTCAAGTGGATGAGGTTGGAATGTAAAAATACAAGATAAAACACAAACCAAAAGTACCATTTACTCATACTCAGAAAAAAAAGAGGGTCTCATTTAAACATACATATATGTAGACATGTCCCACACATAACAAGACATAACAGAAATCAAACACCCAAATCCTGAAGCAAGGAAAATGTATGCAGCTTCATACAAATCTGTGTCTGAGCTGCAGAGCATCTTTCTAGCTGGGAGAACTGGTTTGGTTAGTGAGATGGGATGTAAACATGGTGTATGTGTTTCTTATTCCAGGTGGTATATATCGAGGTTTCTACCCCACACTGACACCACAGATTGTCCAGAAGTGCTCTGTCCGTGTGGGACCTCAGTCTCCTCCACTGGTGGCTTTTGTTTTAGGCCTTTTTGTTTAGTGATTGTACAGGTTTACAGGTCTTCCACACTAGTTTTCCCCCTCTGAATTGTATGGGGAGGTCAATTAGATGGTAATCTTTACTGATAAAATTATATTCAGTGTCATGATCACAGCTACCTGGATCAAGTTTTCAAATTTTCAGATGTCAGAGACACTCTGGAATGAAGTCTGAAATAAAATATATCCAGAATGTTTCATTCATTCATACCATGTTGTGTTGGCATCAAACATCTGATTATGTTGGTCCATATGCCTTTTATGCAATGTTGTGAAAAAAAAGTAACTAGTTACAGTTACTAGTTACTTCATTCAAAAAGTAATTGGGTAGCATTTTACATTACAGCTCAGTAATTTTATAGTAATAGCATGGTAATAGTGTGGTAATTTCATGGTAATATAGAAGAATAACCTGGTAACACTTTGTAATTATCAATAGTAATAACCAGGTATTGTTCTAGTAATAACACTGGGAACAACAATAGACTAAAACTGAAGTTGAAGGGTAATAACTTGTCTGTAACCTACAGGAACAGGAGGGTAAGAAATTTAATGAGAAAGTGAAATTATTTAGTAGTACAATGGTAATATTGTGGTATTTACCTGGTAGCTACCTGGAAATGTCTATTCATATCTATACATATTTAAATGTGCTAACTGTTTTCTGAGTACAGTTAAGTTGGAACGAATTTGACAAGACTTTTAGAGACGTAAGTTTGATAAAGGCTCATGATAATTAATGAGTAATTAGTAATTTGTGTTGCTTTGCATGAAAAGTGCCCTATTAATAAAATTTGATTTGATTTGATGAAATGTCCCTTGTGTTGTTTTTGGTGGGGTAAGAAGAATCCCGGGTCCACCAGCTGTACCATGAGGTGGTCTTCATCCCATCAGGTCTGTTCTCATAGTTCCCTCACCAACTCAACTCCCAGATGATCCACTTGACTGCTTAAAGAGGTTGTGAGAGACAAACTATATAGACTCTATTTAGCCCATAACTGCTAATGCAATGACCTTTTTAGTGACAAATAAATTTTTGTTAGAGTTTCAAATCACTGATTTAATTTCTTTAAAATTTGTTTGAGAAGGATCTAAACTTTATTTTATTTTATTAACATTTTCATTTTAATTCTGTTAATGTGTTTAATTATTTTTACTATTGATTTGCATATTTTGATTATGCTGGAGTGAATGATAATCAGGGTCATTACAATGTTTCATTCATTCATTTTCCTAACCACTTAGTGCATTTCTGGGTCGCAGGCAAGCTGGGGCCTATCCCAGCAATTAGCAGGGGAGAGTCAGGGTACACCCTGGACAGGTCTCCAGTCTATCGCAGGGCCAACACAGAGAGACAGACCCAGGGACAAACAACCATTGACGCTCACGTTCACTCCTAGGCAGAATTTAGAGTGATCTATTAGCCTAACATGCCTGTCTTTGGAGGGTAGGAGGAAGTCGGAGTACGCATACACGGGTAGAACATGCAGTGTTACATTCTTTGTGAAATTTATTCATTAAGTGGAGACACCAACTTTTATTTGAATACATGCAGTTCAAATTCTCAGTCATGATGGAAACAAGACAAAATCGCAAACTGAATGGCCAGGGCTCTTCGGACAGTGTCATAAAATCTGTTAACTGTATATAACTCAGAGTTAGGTGGGACTGGTGCTACACCTGAATAAGGATTGTCCATTTTTAATCTAATCTTCATAATTTCAAGGCTGTTGTTCAAATGGCTGCCATGTGATACTTGTTTTGTCCTTGTTTCTATTGCAGTTTGTAGGAGGGCAACTTGTTGCAGCTCAGATGAGAAGACGCTGGGGGTTGTAGGACTGTTAGAATTTCAAATTTGCTTGCACACTGAATGATGGACTGCTGCTTAATACAGAAATATTTCAGACAGCAAGTACCATTCTGAGTGACCATTGCAGGCTGTTGGAATTCCCTGATTCCCCCGAGTCCATTGATGGAGAAAAAAACGCTTGAGATCAATTCCAAGTTCAAAAGTATTTATTTAGGAGTGAAGAGATTACATGAGCAATTCCATGCAGATATATATATATATATATGTTATATATATATATATATGAAGACTCCACTAAGCAGAAAGCAAGTGCTGTGAAAATCAGTAAGTAAAGTCTGATTCTATTTCCCTAAACTATCATTCTTATACTCTTATGCCGCACCCACAAAACCCGGTTCAAACTGGTTCTACATTTACCTTTACTCTCTTTTAGTCTACCAGAGTGTAAGCAGCTGTCCCAAAGTGTATGTGTGTGTGACCGTGAACGGACTCTCTTGTTATGTCTGCTACTCAGCCCTTGCTGTCTCTAAAGATAACCACTCTCTCCTGCAGCCTTCACCTTTTAACAATTTCTGAATGCTGCCTCTTAACATTTGCCATTAAGCCATTACTATACTGAAAAGAACATAAAACAATATAAACGAACACTATTAAATAGGGAACCAATCTCACAAGGCCTAACTCCAGACTGAGACAACATTATCAAGTCAATCACCAGAGTTTTTGGTTTATCCAGTTAAAGGAGTACATACTCAAGTGTATTTAGAAATTACATAGAAACTACTGATGTTGTTTTTATGTTATTTTTTTATATGGTAATATCTGCTGTAATGTAACTATTACTATGAAATAACATAAACAGCTAATGGGTCACATGGCAGCCCTGATTCCTGATTATTACATAGAAACTATTGATGTTGTTTCAGTGTTTTTCTTTTATTTGGCAATGTACTGCAATTATTACCATGGAATAACACAGAAACAGGTAAGTGTCGCTTGGCAGCCCTAATTCATGGTTATTACATAGAAACTAGTGATGTTGTTTCATGTTATTGTTTTATATGGCATTGTCTGCTGTAATGTAGTTATTACCATGCAATAACACAGAAACAGGTAATGGGTCACAAGGCAGCCCTGATTCCTGATTATTACATAGAAACTACTGATGTTTCAATCGTATTGTTTTATATGGTATTGTCTGCTGTAATGTAATATTACTATGAAATAAAATGGAAACATTCAATGGATAATTTTACAGGCCTGATTTGTGGTTATTACACAGAAACTGTTGAATTATAATTACATAATAATGACATTATGTCACTATAACTATTCCTTTTTTTAAATATGTATGCATATTAGTAGACATTTCCAGGCAGCTACCAGGCTAAAACCACAATATTACCATAGTACTACTAAGTAATTTTACTTTCTCAATTAACTTGTTACCCTCCTATTGCTCTAGATTACGAACAAGTTATTACCTTTCAACTTCAGTTTTAGTCTATTGTTGTTCCCAGTGTTACCACTAGAATATTACCTGGTTATTACTATTGGTAATTACGGATTATTACCAGGTTATTCTTTTAATATAAAAAGTAATATAACAGCTGTTAAAAAACTTTATCCTTCTCCTACTCTTCATTATATATATTTTTATTTACATAATAATAATACATGCGCTCAGGCACCCGTGGTAACCATGGAAACGGAGCTGTGGACACTAGTTCTTGAACAAAAGGACTTTTGTGTTCATGTTTCCCCTTCCGTATCCGAGGTTATTGCTTTGTGGACAGCTGTGAGAGAATCAGGGGGGCTTCTCAAAAAGAGCAGAGGAAGCCCAAGTAAGCAAGTACACTTACGAAAATAAGCCCACAAAGAACGATATTGCCCGTGTCATGTAAACACGAAGAAGCTCACAGCTGCTGGCCGAAATGTATTAATTTAGCTGGTAACGCACAAACGCACCATAGGGTAACGGTAACTGAGTTACTTTATTTAAAGAGTAATGTGTTAGAGTATTATTTACTGACAAAAGTAACGGCGTTACTGTAGTGTATTGCCCAACACTGCTCTAATGCTGCTGGATCAGGAACTCCTGCAGCAGCTGATATGCTGTTTAAACGATGTGCAGCTCTGTTGTCTTCTTGTTTCTTGTGCCAGCGTGTTGATGGTAAAGACCTAATGTTATGTGTCAGTTGCTAAGGGAAATGCAGAGCAGAGTGTCCTCCTCAGGATAAACTGCAACCTTGCTTTGTGTCTGATTCAAAGGAATGAAGAGATGCATTGATGTCACTACTGAAATGTCACCACGGTGTCATGTCACTACTTATAGATGTTTCCTAGCTACAACGGCTACCTTGAAAAGCTGCACACACCTGCCTTCCTGCTAGACCGGATGCTTTAAGAGGAAATCCTAAATGCATATATGTTTAGAACAAGGGTTAGGCAGGCTGCATTGGCTAGGAATCCAAACCACATGAACTGCTTGGTAAAGACAAGCTAATACATCGTTAAACTGCCTTTATCTTTGATTCCAGCAGCATTCTCTGTGGCATTGTCTTAATGAACTTCTGCAATGTCACAACATTTATTTCTGTCTTTGCATTATTTTTTCTCCAAGATATTGTAGTAATGATGAAAGTGTCGGACTTCCAGCACATCCCAAAGATTCTCAGTGTATTGGCCTGTAAACTCACCAGGTACGATACTTCAGTTCGATAGGTATTTTCTGCTTTAAAACAACATTATGGTTTAGTGTCTTTATTAGCTTGTGGAAGAAAACAAAGAAATAATAATTATCAACCTCTCATCAACTTGATCCACTGGTTATTGTTTTTAAAAACAGTGGTTTCCACACAAATTCAGCGAGAAGATCCAGATATGCGGCAACACGTGATCTCAAACTGACCAATCACAAGAGAGTACTTCCCCGTAACCCGTCTGCATAGCAGGGGTGTACATCAAGTCTAGAAGTGGTGTGTGTCCAACCTCTGCAGAGCTACGCCGAACCTACGATGAACATGCAGATGCAGACGCTGCGCGAGCATAAATCCGCCTTAAGGCTGTTGCTGGATTGTAGTAAGTAATTTGCATGTCTACCAGGTTCAGTCTGTGTGCTGATAATCAAATGAGTTCCCTGCAATCTTAAAACTAAGGCTTCCCATTTTGTTCTTGTGTGTAGTAACAAATATGTTTATAATATGAACAATGAAATAAGTAAATGGTTAATGGACTGTACTTAAATAGCATTTTTCCAGTCAGCTTGATCACTCAAAGAGCTTTACATTCACCCATTCACTCATACCTTGATACACACATCATGAGGCAACGTCAGGTTAAAAATCTTGCCCAAGGACACTTCAGCATTTAGTCAGGGAAAGCCTGGAATCGACCTACCTGTTGGAAAATGACTGCTCCTCCTTCTGAGCTACAGCCGCCCCTATGCTACAATAAAAAGCTGCATGAGTTCAGCTTGGAGTGATGAGTTAGTGTGAATATTGTAAAATGTCTCTGGGGAGGATGGGAGTATAATTTTCAGCCAGGGAGTTTAAGACCAGCCCACCTATTTCTGATGTGGAGTTAACTGGATAAATGAAACATCTGTTTATTATTTACATTCCTGTGGTTTGTATTGTATTTTCTACAGAAATTAGTTTCCATGTCTCCCTTTATGCCTCCTCTTACCTCCCTTTATAAAAGAGCTGTGACTGTCAGCAGAAGCAACAGCTAAACACACAAAGCAGTAAATAAACTTTTATCATTCACACATCTCAAGAGACGCAAATAAAGACCAAAATTAATCTTAATGGAAGCAACACAAACACTCCCACTCTTTCATGTCCTTTTGTCTCTGTCCTCCATCCCATTTGTCTGCTTCTTCTATCTACACTAAATGGCATCAAAGACATTTATAGTAAAGTTTTCTACACCTTCATTAGTTTCTCTTTATAAAAAAAATGGGATTCAATAATGCACATCTACTATAGTGAGACTGTAATTCTGCTGTTTTTTGTGTTAAATGGAGCCTATAGGTGCCTCTGGGATAACTCAACAAATATCTGTGGTCAGTACACTGGGTGGAATGGGAGCAATCAGTTCAATTTGTTTAAAGCCTCAGCATCTATTTATTTTTAGTTAATCATCAGTAAGAAATAAATTAGACTGATCAATGTTATTCTCTCCATCCATCCATCTATTTTCTGCCACTTATCCAGAGTCGGGTCGTGGGGGCAGCTGCCTAAGCAGGAAAACCTAGACTTCCCTCTACCCGGCCACATTCACCAGCTCATCCGGAGGGATCCCGAGGCGTTCCCAGGCCAGCCGCAGAGATGTAGTCTGTCCAGCGTGTCCTGGTTCTTTTCCGGGGCCTCTTTCCGGTGGGACGTGCCCGGAACACCTCACCAACTCTAAACCCAATCTCTAAGGGAGAGCCCGGCCACCCTGCGGAGAATACTCATTTCGGCCGCTTGTACTCACAATCTTGTTCTTTCTGTCACTACCCACAGCTCGTGACCATAGGTGAGGGAGGGAACTTAGATAGACCGGTAAATTGAGAGCTTTGTGTTTTGGCTCAGCTCCTTCTTCACCACGACAGACCGATGCAGCGTCCGCATCACTGCAGACGAGGTACCGATCCGCCTGTCGATCTCCCGCTCCATCCGCATCCTTCCCTCAAGACCCCGAGATACGTGAACTCCTCCACTTGGGGCAGGACCTTATTGAAGATCAGGAGAGAACACTCCACCCTTTTCCGGCTGAGGACCATGGTCTCAGATTTGGAGGTGCGTTTTCTCATCCCAGCTGCTTCACACTCGGCTCCAGTGAGAGCTGAAGATCACGACCGATGAAGCCAACAGAACCCCATCATCCGCAAAGAGCAGAGACCCAATCCTGAGGCCACCAAACCGGATCCCCTCAACAACTCGGCTGCGCCTAGAAATTCTGTCACAAAGTACATGTAGACTGGTTGAGCAAACTCCCATGCCCCCTCACAGACCCTGAAGACAGTGTATAACTGGTTCACTGTTCCATGACCGGGATGAAAACCACACTGCTCCTCAATCCGAGGTTCCCCCTCTGTAGTTGGAACACACCCTCTTTTTGAAGAGGGGGATCACCACCCCAGTCTGCCGGTCCAGGGAAACTGTCCCTGATGTCCACGCAATGCTGCAGAAGCGTGTCAGCCGAGACAGCCCTACAGCCTCCAGAGCCTTAAGGAACTCCTGGCGGACCTCGTCCACCCCTGGGGCCCTGCCACTAAGGAGCTTTTTAACCACCTCAGTGACCTCAGCCCCAGAAATGGGAGAGCCAGCACCAGCTAGCCCAGACTCTGCTTCCTCATCGGACAATGTGTTGGTGGAATTGAGACAGAGCACTGCTTTCCCCTCCTGAGCTGCCGGATGGTGGACCAGAATCTCCTCAAAGCCGTCCAGAAGTCATTCTCCATGGTGGTCCCAGCTCTTTTCAGGCCATTGACCAGCTCCTCTCGTGTAGTTCTGGGCTGTTTCCTCACCTTTCTTAGGATCATTGACACCCCACGAGGTGAGATCTTGCA
>JBAMHW010000006.1:31009266-31020712 GCA_037177495.1 Rhadinocentrus ornatus | reverse complement strand
GGAGCCTATCCCAGCAGTGTTTCAGGTGAAGGCAGGGTACACCCTGGACAGGTCACCAGTCCATCGCAGGGCCCCCTACTTAAACCCTCTCCTGTTAATGCTTCCTTGCCTGATGGTCAGCAATACTCACACTGTTGATATGCAGCATTTCTCCTTGTCTCGAAATTCCTGAAGTCAACCTTGTTACGTTCCTTGGACTCCCTGTTGCCTGATTACCTGTCGGATTATCCTGTCTGCTGTTTATCTAGATTACAACCCCTGTTTTGGACTGACCACTAAACTCTGCCTGGCCCTGATAAGTATCTGCTTCTTGCCTTGTTGTTATGACCCTTGCCTGCCTGATTATTACATCTTTTGGATTGTGGGCCTTTACAGTTTTCTCTATGGAACCCCCCTGGATTCTGTGTTCTCCACATTTTCAGGACTTTGCCGCTCCTCCCCAAAGAGCTGCTTAGGACTGCATCCGCATCCCTGGTGCTCAAGAAATATTACCTTGCTTATACCTCAATCATTGTGTGTGGCTGATTTCCTGGTCCTCAGGAGTTAACCATTACAGTTTTGCCTTTAATGTTGCTCATTCCATCAGCTTTTTGCTATTTCTTTCATTTCTTATTTGGCCTTTTTAAATCCCCCAGGTGTGGCTCAGTCTGGAGACTTATTTGTTGTATTCCTCTTTGCAGACTGGCCCCTCAACAGTGTAAACATTTCCAAAGAACTACAGTTTTATCATTTGATAGAGCACAATGTTCATTTTGAATATCTGAATAATATGGTTGTGGTGACTTCAAAACCCACAAAAAATAAGTCACCAAGGGGCTGAAGTTGGGCCTTTCCTCTTTGTCCGATGCACACATAAACATCCGCTGAGATCCAAGTGATACTTATTGCAAAAGATAATTTAACTTACAACGTGTACTAACTTAATCCAAAAGCAAAATGAAATCACAGCGATTAACTCAGGTGGCAGTCAACAAAAAAAAGGGCCACCCACTCACCCTCTCTCTACCTAAAACACACACAATCACAGGTGTCTTAAGTAGACTAGGGAACCGCCGCCCATAACCATGTGACCAACCTAAACCAGAATCACTGTGATAAACTAACACAAAACAAACCAATAGACAGAAAATAGAACATTTAACATTCCAAATATTTATGGTTCCCACAATGGTCAAGACAGTGCATACTTTTGGGGAGTCTGTCCTCGGCCCAATAGCATGCCCATGTTGTTTTTGATCATACAGGTCAACATGCTCTACAATAATTTAAAGAATATCTCATCTCTTGTCCCGTTTAACAAGGGAAGCTAAATTTGCTGTGAATGAAGGAGGTTAGATGACTTCTATTAGCCTTTAATGTCTTTACCAAACCTGCGTTTTAGAATATGCTTTAGGAGACTGATTTCTTTCCATAATGTTTTTCTATCCATCTATTTCATGTAACTGTGCAGACTTAAGTAATATTGACACTACTAGACTTATTCCTTTCCCTTCTTATATTGCCATACTGCTTAGACTGCATCAGCTCCCAAAGGTCCATCTTTGGCATTACTGTTGGTCAGGCCGCGTTTGAAGTGATAAAACTCTAAACCTCTATAGTCTACCGTCACATTGCTGCTATCCCCAAGCGGCTTCTGCCTCACACGTCAATGCTCCTGCTTTCCAAACCCCTCTCAGCCACTTGTCCACGATTTTTTAAGAAATATATAAACGAGTTAGGCCCAAAGATTGGATTTAGATGTTGGACACATTTTGTACGGCCATAATCACTGTTTCACCCCTCTGTATCCCCACAAAACGTGCAGTGGCAGTGCAGGAGTCTTTGTGTCTTTATGCCTCTGCTTCAGTTATTGTGTGAATACCTTCAGGCCCAATGCATTCAAGATATAACAAGCAACCTAACAAAGACTGTATTTCTTTAGACACATTGAGCTTCATCCACCAATATCTCCTTTATGAATCTTCTTAAATTCGTTTCTAAATTAAGTTTTTAAGAAAACTCGATCAGATTTAAAACATTCATAAATCACGTGACGTATATGTAAAGCACTTTGGATAAAAGGGCTTTCTAAGTACAGACCATTACCATAAGAGGTCATGAGACTTAAGTGTAATGTGCACACACACAGGGGTGAGACAGAGGAGGAAAGGTACCGAACAAAATCCTAAAAGAAATTAAAATAAATAATAAAGATTTGCACTGAAACCTATTTTTCTTCATTTTTATTAAGTTATATATATACTTCAAGTTCAGAGAGCCTGCAATTTGCTGACATTAAAATGTCAGGACCCACATCTTTGTAGTGCTGTAGCTAAAGAGGAAAGTGGTGCACTATAAAACACATTTTCATCTCTCTTTACATTCCTTCTACAATCTATCCATCCATTTTCTATGCCTGCTTGTTCTAATAAAGGCTCCACATACCTAAACAGCAGCGTGTTGCTGATACTGTCAAGACAGCCTGGCTGTAGGACACCGTGGAGACAGTTCTGGTGCAGGTCACCTTTACTGTAGGGCAGGAACTTCTTAAAAAATTTTTCAAACTTCAATGCACCAACAAATTAGCCAACAACGAGTTTTAACTATGCTAACATGCTACACATCCACTGATCAATATATTTTTCAAAATAAAACGTGCTTTATAAATAAAATATTATTTGATTTGATTGTTAATAAAGCGAAATGGGGGGAAAAGGCTGAGGTAAGCCAAATGCAAAGGACTGAAAATCAGTGGGAACAAGTTTGATAGAGTGAAAACATTCTTGTTTTCATGATGATATATAAAGAAATGAGAGGAGACTTAAGTTCTTTGCACAACTGTAAAGTTGATCTAGGTTTTTGGATTTACTGCTGTGTTAGAGCATTGGTCAAGCTATTATCCAGGATTTTTTTAAATGGTAGAGAAAATATGTAGAAAGCATTCATTCCTGGAAAAAACATGTTTCATGGCGTATTTGTAGACAAGTCCAGAGTTTCGTAGGAGCTCTTAATGTCCCTGACTGGAGTCTGCTTCTGGGTTCAGGCTTCTTTGGCACAGCTACAGTTGCCTCCTTTAAGTCCCTCTTGGAAGGAGGTTTATTCTTTGCAGGAACTGCTGGCTTCACAGTGCAAAGCCGGGTATGAAGGTGGCCTTTAAGAAATCTGCGTCTGAAAAAATGCAAAAAAATACCACATCAGGCCTCTTTCACTCCCAACTCCAAGGCAGAACTGCACGCTGACAGAAGGGCTTCAGAGACGAGTTTAAACTCTTTTGAATGCTTTATGAAGTACAGTATTTCTTCAGATGTGATAATTCCACTTATCCCGATCCCATCGTTTCCATTGCATGTGTGTAGCTTGCCAGCTGGCCTAAACTTTGATACATACCTTTAGGAGAACATTTCACAACAAACATTCACAACTTTTTTCACTTTAATTGCTTGTGTTTAAAGAAAAGTGAAACAGGTGTCACATTTCTTTGTTTACATTTCATTTACTTTTACTCATCTTTAGTCATTTTCTTTCCACAAAAGGTTTTCCTCTCAGTTAACTGGTTTCATTAGCTATAACTGAAGAAGGCTTTTGAATAATAGTAATTTAATTAACTTATTCCATAAGAAATTTATATTTTAAGAGCTCCTCTTGCATTATGAGGACAAACTATTGATTCAAAACAGCTGCAAAAAAAATAATAAATAAATACAAAAAGAAAAAAATGAACAAACATAAAAATTGTCCTCACAACACCATCTGTCACTTGAGTGTTTTGCTTTTGTTATTATTTTAGTCTACCATTGGATACCTTTGGTAATTACTTATACACTGGGCCTTGGTGTATCAGGCACCCATCCCACCCGTCCAATGGCAGGAGAGTGTGTAGCTGGAATTTAGTTTTTGGAGGTGTTGGTACTTCATCTCCTTGACCTTCAGGCGGTCGGTGTAGAGTGGTGTGACTGCAGGTGTTTGTGAGAAAATGCGTCTGAGCTGCAGATTTAGCAACGGTCTCCAGTCATCGGCGTGCTTGACTTTGAAGTCCATGGTCCCATTGATGTTGCATCTAACAAAAAAATAAATAAAATGATAATGCCTCCTTATTTATCCTGCCTTAGCGCACTGCACTTTATTGAATGCAATACCATTAAGCTATTGATGTGCTTATATTTTTCTCCTATTGTGATTTACTTCTTAATATGTTTTGTTGTGATGTCAACCTGTTTAATGTAATTGTGTTTTTATGGAAAAGAATTTTTTTAGAGTGAAACTGTAGTTACCTGATGGCTCTGACATCATGGACAGTGGGGTCACAGTGGGCGGATAGACCTGCAGAGCTTTAGATTAGTGAAGTCTTGGAAGAAGGTATGATCGAAAGATTTTATTTCATATGGGTTGGGCTTGGACCGTGCACTCTTCCTCTGGGCAACATATTCAGCTAGGACATAGATTTCCTTGTTTCTCAGATGCCTCTCGATGACACTGTGCAGCGGGCGCTAACATGGCATAAAGTTTGGCTTATAAACCACATCGCACAGTGTTCTCCAGTTGTCCATCTCTTTTGTCGCAGATTGTAACTATTTGACAAATGTCTTTTTTTCTGTATTCCAAGCAGCATTATTCTAAGCAGTCTATAACACTGTTGGCCTCGGCTTTTATCAATTGCAGCCTGCCTAGAAAAGAGAGATTAAGTAAACAGATAAAAGAAGCTACACCAGGCAGCTCAGGGAAGCAGCTCTCTGCTGGCCTGGATGAAGCCATCAAGCAGCAAGGAGGATGAGGAGGAAGAAGATGAAGGAGAAAGGTCAGAGCCAAGACCAGAGTCATGTTAACTGTTTTAAGCCTTTTAATAATTAATAATAAATACTAATCCCTTACATTTCTACAGCGCTTTTCTAGACACTCAAAGCGCTTTACAATGATTGGAGGACCTGAGGTTTTTAAAAATGAACTCTTCCACAAACTTTATTGAACAATGTAAAAGTGTTCACAATGTGGTTCGGCAGTGCCAAATCTGGTACAAGCTATATTAGCCCAGGACATTTTGAAGCCCCACGAACAGCGCTCAAATTACACTGGGGTTTTCGGGGAGCCTCATTTGCGCACGTGCACTGCGACTTCACACGTCAGGTGCACACGCAGTTATATTAGTGCACGTAGCTTGGTTAAAAATATGGTTATTAATAACAAAGCCACTGTATGCAGCTTGTTTAATCAGAAACGACGACGGAGAGTTATTTAACCACAAAAAGAAGCACATCAGGTGGTTGTGTGGACGCTCAAAGCACACAACAGACAAACAATGCTGCTGTCCACGGTGCTGAAGGAAACAGAATGGATCATCTGCGTCGTTTGGATGATTTTTAGGGTCTATTTTTAGGCTCTACAGAGGTTGGTGAAAACTGCTCAGCACATCACTGCTGTAGGAGCCATTATACCTCTTCATTGTTTGTTTCAGGTGGTGGTGTTTGTTAATGTTAAAATAGCACATGTGACCTATTTTTCCTCTAAGCCATTGGTGGTGGTGTTAAGCAGAAGTGCATTTAAGTATGGAGGAAACAGTGCAGTGAATGATGGGAGGCCGTACGTTTTTTTACCGCTTTAGAACATATCTGACAACGCTTGAACATCACACCAGGTGAGATGACTTAAACTGCCATTGTGGACTTTACACGATCATTAGTTGTGTTGTTATTTATTCTAATAAATGGGAACACACTCCAAACTTGCGTTACAGTTACACCCAAAGCGACTACAAAGGATAGAGCTGGACAGTTGCTACAACTGCCATCCATGGAGGACCTCTACACCCAGCGGTGTAGGAGAAAGGCCAACAAAATAATTAAGGACCCCAGCCACAAACTGTTCTGTCTGCTACCGTCTGACCAAAGGTTTGTAGCATTCAAGCCCGTACCACCAGGCTCAGGGACAGCTTCATACCGCAGGCCATAAGACTTCTAAATGCTGTCAGCAGCAACACCACCTTTAAATAATATCATCTTCTTATTGCTTATTATATATTTTACTGTATAACTTATTTGTAGTATTCTTGCTTTTTGTGTTTGCCTATTTTTATTGTCCTTTAAATTCTTTTTATCATTGTTAGGTGAGCCTGGGATTCAAGAATTTCATTGCCAATAATTATTGATATAATTGTTGTGCAATGACATTAAATTAATTAATTTATTCTTTCTTCATTCATTCATTATGGAGACATTAATTTCAGCTGCATCCGACAGGTTCAGATCTGGTTAAAATGTTACTGTCACTCCATCAACCTTCCAAGCATTGATAACTTCACCACTTTTTACAGTAGACCTCACCTTTTCAAACCAGACAGCTTACATACAAATCATACAGGTTCTTTTTTGTTGTTGTTTTTTTTTATTCCATTTTTATTATTTCAATCTCACCATATAGGACAATTATCATACCTTCATTTTGACAAACATAATTAAATGCTTCTTCATGTTCCCAACCATCATCTTCTCCCACTTTTTGTGTGTAAAATAAATAAATAAATGAATGAAAAAAAGAGAGAAAAAACAAACAAAAAAAAAAAAACAGCAAAAAAAGACAAAGTCCATGCATACAAATATAACAGTACAGAGTAGCCAAGTATCACTTCTTTTCTGTATTTGCATCTTTTGATCTTGAACTTCAACCCTGGTTTCCATCATTTTTCAAATTTGTCCTGATCCAATCTCAGTGCAAATGTAACTTTTTCCATCAAAAAGATTTCTTGCATCACATTTATCCAATCTTCTATTGATGGTACCTTGTCAGTCTTCCATTTCCAAGTCATTGGTTTTTGCTGGCATTAGACATTATATTAAACATATATATTTTACATCTTACATATTATAATCATTTACACAGTCAGGATGTTTGCCCAAAAATAAAGTTTCCAAGTCTTAAGGATTGCTGGTATCGATAATCTTATAAACACTTTGTTTGATTACTTCCCAAAAGGAAAGCGATTTAGGACAATTCCAAAAATATGATAATGGCCAGCATGTTTCTCCCGACATAACTTCAAGCATGACTTGTCTACATGTGGGCCCCTTTGCACGGGTGTTTTAAAGAAACGCGTTATTGTCTTCCAAGCAAATTCTGTCCATGTCGTTGAATATGTACATTTCCAACAATTAATTCGAATTTTGGGCCTGTCCTCATTTTTGATCATAAATTTGTCATCTTTCTCCCATTTCTCTATACAATTTGTAATTTATGATATAATTTAGATGTTAGTTTATTCTTGGGGTTTGATTGATATGATTTGAGAAAAATATCTTAAATGCCCCCCAAAAAAGGCCTGTTTGGCTCTTCTTTTCTTGTGTTGTTTGAGTAATGTTGGAACTGTAGGATTCTGGGCCGTTTTCAATGCCAAATAAATCTAGTTATTAGTTTGTCAATATCTTCATACATGATGTTGGTAGGTTCTGCCGCTATTGTTTGAAAAAAAATATAAAAATTTTGGCAACAGCATCATTTTAATAACTTCAACTCTTTGCATGATACCCAAATATGGTATCAAGTTCCATTTGGCTATATCTATTTTTATTTTAGCCAATAACAGATCATAATTAGCTGTCACAATATTCTTTATATCCTTTGGTATATTCACTCCCAGGTATGTAATCGAATCCATGTCCCAGTTTATTTTAAAGATCTCTTTGATTTTATTATTGGGTGTATATCTAAATGTCAGCGCTTGTGATTTGTGGGTATTTAACTTATAGCCTGAGAGTTAGTCTGTCAATATTTTATATAATTCTAGAAGGAATTCCTCGGGTTTGACCATATAAATTAGAATATCATCCGCAAATAAGGCTATTTTTTCTTTCGTTTATCTTGACATCATGTATTTTGGTATTTTGTCCAATCCACTGTGCCAGTGGTTCAATAAATATGGCGAATAGTAGTGGTGACACAGAGCATCCTTGCAGTCTTGTTCAATGTTTTTAGCTCCTGTTAGTCCCCCAATAATCCTAATTTTACCAGTGGGTTTATTATATATCCCTTGGATTATCTTTAAAAATTTATCTGAGAAATTGAATCGAGATAAGGCTTTATATAAAAAGGACCAATCCACTGTGTCAAATCACACAGGTTCTTTATTCTATTCTATTCTTTCTATTCTATTCTACAGTCATTTGGCAGATGCTTTTATCCAAAGCGACTTACATCTGAGAGTAAGAACAACACAAGCAAGAATTCAAACAGGGTGCAACATCATAATTAAGTAGTAGTCAGACTGCTGTAAATGTTGAGTTGAACCCAGGTGCTGTTATGTAGTGCTAGACTCAGGTTTTTTTTTTTTTTTTTTTTTTTATATACAAGATTGTGATTTCATCACACAATATCATCTCGGGCATAAGTGCATGCAGCATATTCCGTACTGAGTTGAGCGAAAGAGCTGGACCAATCTTTCTAACTCATTCCGATGAGTAGAAGAGTTACAAAGTTCTTTCCGATTGATGGTTCAGCCCGAACACATCTCACCCAGTTAGATCCTCCCCTCTTACACATTATATACCATTTCACATCACCAGTAGACATTATAACCATCCCTCTCCATATCCATACACTTCTACTCTCAGATGTCTCATTCCCATTCATACAACTCCAGGTAGAAAACCCACATTAACAATCTCAAAACCGAACTTTCCTGCATCATTCAACATGGCTCTCTTAAATGTCAGATCACTGTCAAACAAAATTTCTCCTATTATTAGAATCTGATTTTAGATAATAACATTGACTGTCTTTTTTAAACTGAAACCTGGCTCGGCACTGATGCACCAGTAATTCTCACAGAAGCTTCACCCCCAATTTTTTATTTTTTTATTTTCTATTAGGGGAGGTAAATAAGGCAGTGGAACAGCTTCAATTGTGCAACAAACAATATCAGCACAAATAATCTCATTAACTAATTATTCAACATTTGAGCATCATTCGTTTGTTTTTAACAACCTGCCTGTTTTGTGCATCACAGTTTATAGACCACCAACCCCTCCTTCTTGTTTTATTAAGGAGCTTTCTGAATTTTAATTAGCCATACACATTAAATACAATAAGATTTTAATAACTGGTGATTATAACTTGCATATCGAGAACAGTAGCGATCTCTATGCCTGTGAGTTTTTAAACATTTTAAACAGTATGGATTTTAAGCAACATGTTAAACAGCCTACACACAACAGGGGACACACCCTGGACCTGGTCATAACCTATGGTCTGTCCACTGGTGTGTCCTCTGTTGTTGACCTGGCTCCGTCAGACCACTACTGTGTGTTTAGTAGTAGTAATAGTCAGCTTTTCACTTAGCAGCTCCACTCAAAACTAAAACCTTTAAAAGAACAAAACACCAAATTAGGAAACTGTGAGGCTGAAAAGAAATTGCAGGAGAACTGAGAGGCAAAAGAAAAACTTAACTAACAATTTGTTATGAAATTTTACGTGAACACCTAAAAATATACAATTATTCATTTAAAGAGACCAGAACACTCCACTTCTCAAACCTCATCACAGATAACAAAAACAACCCCAAATTCCTTTTTAAAACCATTGGTCTTTTAATAAATGCTGATTTTAACAAGTCCTCCATGCCTCCATCAGATGATGCATGTGATGACTTTGCAGACCACTTCAGAAGTAAGATCAATGTTATTAGATTTAGTCAACCTAAAGCTTTCCTTTTACTTGAGGAAACACTGGAGAGTTTTTGTCCTGGTTGATGCGAAGATGCTTGGTCAAGTTTTCTTCTAACTAAACCCAACAACCTGCCTTTTAGACCCAATTCCCACATCACCTTTGAAAACATTTTATGGTTTATTTGAGTATGAACTTTTAAATATTATATAATAATTACTCTCTCCAGACAGGTGTTTTCCCATCTGCCTTCAAAACGGCAGTGGTGAGGTCTCTTCTAAAGAAGAGTAATTTAGACCCCACCCTTTTTAATAATTACCGACCTTTATCCAACCTACCATTTTTCCAATGTAAAATCATCAAAAAAGTTTTTTGTTTTTTTTCAGTCAAATAACTTGGATAAAACAATATTTTTGAAAAATAACAATCTGGTTTTAGGAGGAACCACAGTACCGAGACAGCCCTTTAAAAGATTGTTAATGACCTTAGGTGGAATTTTAACACACAGAAACTTTCAGTTCTGGTTCTACTGGATCTGAGTGCTGCCTTTGTTACAGAAGATCACCCGATTTTATTAAACAGACTCATAAGTCTGGTGGGCCTCGAAGGTACTGTTGTTAAATGGTTTTACTCCTATCTCACAGATTGACAATTTAATGTAAGTATGGATACATGCTTCTTAAAGATCGATAAAATCCAGTGTGGGGTTCCCCAAGGATCAATTCTGGGCCCACCTTTGTACATGTTGCCACTTGGGGATGTCATTAGGAGACACAGCATTGATTTTCACAGCTATGCTGATGATACGCAGCTTTATTTCTCCGTTTCTCCTGATGACCTGAAGCCCCTTAATACTCTCTTAAACTGTATTTTAGACATTAAGTCATGGATGGCAGGGAACTTCTTACAGCTCAATCAGGACAAAACAAAACTTTTAATTATCGTTCTGAAGACAAGAGAGGGATCATTTTACCAAAATTACAAAACTTTAAATTTGGGTGTCCTTTTTGACTCTGAGCTTGATTTTATTCCACACATTATAAATGTCACAAAGACAAGATTTTATTTTCTTAAAAACATCGCCAGAGTCCTCCCTTATCTCTCTCTTGCCAGCACTGAGGACATGTCTTACCTTACAAGGGTGACATCACTCAATAATTTTTTCCCCTTCTACAAGAGCGTTTACTCAAACCAAACTGCTCTTGATATAGGTCTTATGCAGGGGGTAATTTTACAAACCTTGACCTCCACATACATGGCAAAGGTAAGTGTCTGCCTAGAGACATCGTACTGAGAAACCCATTTAGATTTAGTGCATTCCAAGACTAGGTTAGTTCATCATCAGTTTCATTTAGAACATTTAATGTTCACAAAAGCAATAAATAATGGAACAATAAGCCTTTATGCTCCAGAATCAGCAGTGGCCGCTTCGTCTGAGTCCGACCAAGCAGCAGACCTTCATCTCCAGCAGTCACTTAATGCCTTTAATGTTGAGTGGGTCAGATAGACAATAGTTGGCTGTTTTGGTTTATTAGTGCTGTACAATTGTTAATTACTAAAACATTAATCAACCCATTAGCTATTTCAAGTATATAATCAATAGCTAAATTTATTTATAACGCAACTTAAGTCGCTGTCTTTGTTGAGAGATCCAGGCCCATGTCCCCAAAGCAAAGCTCCTTCAGATAGTGAAGGGAATTGTATAATAGACAAAAAAAAAAAAAAAAAAAAAAAAAAAAAAAAAAGACAACTCCAACTTTTTTTTTTTTCAAACCCGATTTTCGATTTTCCCACCACAAGCCCACCACCCCTTTTTTTTGGA
>JBAMHW010000006.1:30937676-30963552 GCA_037177495.1 Rhadinocentrus ornatus | reverse complement strand
GCTCAGAGTAGAGTCCCTGCTCCTCCGCATCGAGAGGAGCCAGATGAGGTGGCTCGGGCATCTGGTCAGGATGCCTCTTGGATGCATCCCTGGTGAGATGTTCCGGGCACGGCCCACTGGAAAGAGGCCCCGGGGAAGACCGGGACACGCTGGACGGACCACATCTCTCGGCTGGCCTGGGAACGCCTTGGGATCCCCCCGGATGAGCTGGTAAATAAAACAGGGAAGTCTGGGTTTCCCTGCTTAGGCAGCTGCCCCTGCGAACTGACTCCGGATAAGCGGCAGAAAATGGATGGATGGATGCATGACAGAAATTAAACTTGAATTATTACATTATTCCTGCTTCTTTCAATGTAAACACAAGAGTTACAAATTATCCAAAGCTGCTCATATGAAAAAGTTATAAACTGTGACTTTGGGTAAAAAGAAACCAGCATTCAAACTTCGACACGTAAATTATTTACATAAAATATACATTACGAGCTCATGTGTTTTTATCAGTAAAATCTCATTTTGTCACATTAGCCAAAATGGCAAACTGTACAACCACCTGATTATTTAAATCCATTTGTACACTTGCTTCTCTTTCCATTGTTGTTAATACTTCCACCAACTCTCTCTGTGTCACTGACACAGTGGAGCTTGTTAAAGTAGCTCTACTTCCTGACTCTGAAACTCTGACATTCTTTATGTACATTCCTGCAGCCTTAGCCCTGCACCGTTCTAAGACGAGAAACTACACTTCACAACATTATTTTGCATCCTAGCACATCACTTTACAGCAGCATTTTGCTTTATGGCACCACACCACATTCTAGCAACTGGATATCAACACATTTGCTGCTGTGAACAAGATTCAAACAACTTAATATATCCCCGAAGGGCAATTCAGTTTACAGTCTACCAGACGGGTAACATGACAAACAATCACAACCGTAAACATAAACATTCACGCACTCTGTAAATGGCAATTAATGACAATGTAAGGCAAAAAAGAAACAAACAAAAAAAAAGTAGCAAATGTACAGGTCATTCTGGGCACTAATACTGGTATTAGTTTCTGGGCTGGGCCAAGTTGTGGGCCGATGCCCACTCCCTACACACAGGGAGAAGAACAAAATAAAGAATAGCAAAAAAGGGAAAGAAAGGGGAACTTCAGGTGAGACGTGACGAACTGCAGTCTAACTGGGTCAGATAAATCAAGTTTGGGTGTAGTTTATTTTTATTGTGCTTGCTGAGTCTTAACACAGTCAGTGGTTACAAGTTGGCTATTTACCAATTTAGCTAGTTGTGGATGCTAGCTAGCTTGATGGGGTTTTCTACTGTTGGGTGGTTTCTATGCTGTTATACTAGTGATAGGGATCCTAGTGCTTCAGTAATTTTTTTTAATTTAATTAGTTAGTAAACTATAGTATTTATTAGGTAGTTAAGTATGTCAGTGTTAATTGATAGAAGTGTACTATGCAATAACTTTCATTATTCATCATCAGTACTGCTTTGTCCATTACGGACAGCAGGTCAGCTGGAACCTATCCCAGCATTTTAGAAGGACAGGTCACCCTGGACAGGGCACAAACCATTCACACACACTCACTCCTAGGGAGAATTAAGAGTGACCAATTAACCTAACATGCATGTCTTTGGCTTGGGAGGAAGCTGGAGTATCCGGAGAGAACCCACGCATACACGGGGAAACATGCAAACTGCCCCCAGGTGCGGACCTACCCCCAGCCGAGGCTCAGTACAGTGACCTTCTTGTTGTGAGGCTGTGGTGCTAACCACCACACCACCGTGCAGCCACTATACAGTAACTTTTTACTCAGAAACAGCTTAAGCTCATTAGAGCACAAATGTCCAAGTGTTGGGTTATGTGGTGAGTAGTCCGTAAAAATATCACTCAATCACAATCTGTAATTTATACATTTTAACATTCTTCTAATCTCTGTTCCTCTGTCTTCTATATTTCAGGATCCCATCATACATGGTTCATTGTTTGTTCAGGAGGTTCCTTTAAGTAAGTACTGTATATAGTATATTATGCAACTATTTTCCCACGTTTTTCTAGACACCAGTGCAGTGATTATATAAGTAAGTCCATCAAGTATTATTCTTGCTCACTTGTCTTTCTTTGTCTCCTTTCACTTTTTAAAGGCTGCCATGTTCAAGGAAATATTTTGTGCTGCTGTGCTGTTTATTGATGTGGTGAATAAATAATCTATGAAAATATCACTAAATCTGTCATTTATTCATTTTAATATTCATCAATGATCATGTCTTACCTCTATTCTTCTCTCTGTCCTAATTTCAGGATTCCATCATACATTGTACATAGTTCAGGAGGTTAACTAAACTAAGCAGCCCTTTGGTTTCCACTAAGTACTTTTTAAACGGCGCAAATGTTACGAGACCTTTTTCAAAAAAGTTAACATAATTTTTTTATAAATATTTACTGTAGAAATTGGTTATCATTTTTGAAGAACCACATTTTTTTTATAGTTTTGGGTTTTACAATAAAGAAAAACATAAAACTTTTGCAAAAAGAGGATTGACAGATTTTCTTCTATTCTTCCTCTTCTTAAAAAAAGCCTATAGTTTCCAACCTAATGACAAGAAAAATATATAAAAAAATATGTAGAACTGGTGCTTTTAGTGTCATTATATTGTGGAAATTCAATGCAATTATTCCATGAAAACAGGAAAAATTGAAGAAGAAAAAGGAAAGATTGCTAGACTTTTTTCTATAGGATGTAGATATTTGTGGACATTTATGTAAAATTAAATAAATAAATATAAAAGAAGTCCATAGTTTTCAAATTAATAACAAGAAAAATGGATGAAAAAATATTACTGGAACATTTAGTGTCATTATATTGTGTATATCCAATGCTATTATTCCATGAAAAAAAGTTAAATTACTAAAAACCATTTGCATTTGTTATTATATCTATATTTAAAAAACATTAGTTAGTTCTTTGGCATTTTTAGCCATGTATTAATCCATTGTGGAAGGTCGAGAGAGCTAGTTGCAGCTCTGGAGCTGCAAGTTGCAGACCCCCAGTATAGAACAACAGGGCTGGAAGCATGGTATAGGTTGAAGTTCATTAGACAAGTACATATACACCAACAAGACAGGGTACAAGCACTGTCACAAGTTTGTTTTCATTTATACAGTGGGCTTTGTCTTTCCATCAATACCTGGTGGGCCAGTCTAAGCTCAAAATAGCTGGGAGAATTTTTTGTCCCAGTCTAGCCCCAGATGGAAGGCTGCTGACCTTGACATGGGTCATTGTGGATTAATGAAAAGAATTCTTTGAAGATCTTCTCAATCCCACCAACACACCTTCCAATGAGGAAGCAGAGTCTGTGGAAGGCTCTCCTATCCAATCACCTGGCATGAGGTCGTGACGGTGGTTACAAGGCTTCCTCAGTGGCAGGGCCCTGAGGGTGGACGAGAGTTACATAAGGTTTTGGCACTCCACTCTTTCTTTACCACGACAACCTGATGCAGAGTCCGCAACACGGCAGACACCTCACTGATCCACCTGTTGATCTCTTCCTCGATCCTTCCCTCACTTGTGAACAAAACCCCAAGATTCATGAACTCATCCACTTGGGGCAGGACCTCATTCCCGACCTGGAGAAAACAGTCCACCCTTTTCTATTTGAGGACCATTGTCTCTGATTTGGAGGTGTTGATTCTCATCCCACCCGTGTCACACTTGGTTGCGAATTACTCCAGTGTGAACTGAAGATCACGGCCCGACAAAACCACATCATCAGCAAAAAGTGAAGCCACCACACCGGATCCCCTCAACACCTCAGCTGCACCTAAAAATCTGTCCATAAAAGTCATGAACAGAATCTGTGAGAAAAGGGCAGCCTTGGCAGAGTCCAACACTCATTGTAAACAAATCTGATTTAATGCTGGCACTGCAGACCAGGCTCTGGCAAGGGTTAGACAGAATAGAGTAGAATAATTTATTTTTATTGGTATTATTATTTTTATTGGTGGGGTGTGGTGTGCTGGTTTGGAGATGTGGAACGGGGACTCTGGCTGCGTCCTTCTTCTGTCTCCTTGCTTCCTTCTGTCTGTGCGAATTGCCGTCACTGCGGTGGGCTGTCTCGGTTCTGTTCTCTGTGATGGCTGCTGGTTGCCCAGGGCTTTGGGCCCACTCAGTCTGCCTCTAAAGGCGATATTATGCTTGCGCGGCGTCTGTGTGCAGCTGGCTACGGCATACCTGACGCTGGTGAGTTTCTTTCACCTGACCAATAACAAGGGGGTACCTCCGCGTCAACCGTCTGCGTAGCAGGGGTGCACCTCAGCTCTGGAAGAGGTGCACGTCGAGCCTCTGCGGAGCTACACAGAGCCTACGGCGATGACGCGGACGCAGACAATGTGCAAGCATAAATCCACCTTAAGGGGCCACTGCTGCAGTTGCATGATCACTCACACAACTCACCCCTGATTTTTAGTACACACACACACATGCAGACACAGACCCAAATGTTAGTTGCAGTTGTGTTTATTGCTATTCATGGTTTTTACAGTTTTTCTTGTCACAGGTGATTCTGATAATTGTCTGTTGTGTTTTCTTAGAAGCCTTTGGGATGTTTACTGTTTCTTTACAAGTGTAGCAGCTGGTTGTTTAGTTTCTCTGTATTACGTTTGATTGCAGTTGTGAATTGTTCTCCTTTTTCTATCTTCTTTCTTCCTATTTCTCCTGTATCCACCTGTTTCCTTCTGCTGTTTCTCCGGTCCGGTCCAGTAGTTATCAGCAACAATATACACTGCTCAAAAAAATAAAGGGAACACTAAAATAACAGATCCTAGATCTGAATGAATGAACTATTCTTATTAAACACATTGTTCTTTACACAATTGAAATTGCTGACAACAAAATCACACAAAATTTATCAATGGAAATCAAATTTATCAACCCATGGAGGTCTGGATTTGGAGTCATACTCAAAATTAAAGTGGAAAAACACACTGTAGGCTGATCCAAATTTGATGTAATGTCTTTAAAACAAGTAAAAAATGAGGCTTAGTAGTGTGTGTGGCCTCCACGTGCCTGTATGACCTCCCTACAATGCCTGGGCATGCTCTTAATGTAGTGACGGATAGTCTCCTGAGGGATCTCCTCCCAGACCTGGACTACAGCATCTGCCAACTCCTGGACAGTCTGTGGTGCAACATGGCGTTGGTGGATGGAGCGAGACATGATGTCATAGATGTGCTCAATTGAATTCAGGTCTAGGGATTGGGTGGGCCAGTCCATAGCATCAATACCTTCGTCTTGCAGGAACTGATGACACACTCCAGCCACATGAGGTCTAGCATTGTCTTGCATTTGGAGGAACCCAGGGCCAACCACACCAGCATATGGTCTCACAAGGGGTCTGAGGATCTCATATGCCTATAATTGCCTATAATTTCCACCTGTTGTCTATTCCATTTGCACAACAGCATGTGAAATTTATTGTCAATCAGTTTTGCTTCCTAAGTGGACAGTTTGATTTCACAGAAGTGTGATTGACTTGGAGTTACATTGTGTTGTTAAAGTGCTCCCTTTATTTTTTTGAGCAGTGTATTTTAAAATAATAAAGAATAACATTTAAGATTCAAGGAGAGCCTCTTAACAAAAAGGCTTCTCAAATTGTTCAGCATGATATGGCAGCCAGACCGTCATTCTGCTGTCACGATGCTGGACAGGACAGGTAAAAAATAAATAAATAAATAAATAAATAAGCACCGGAATAGAATCTGCATATTTCTTTGTATTTTTATAAATATACATATTTTTATAAAGATGAGCATGTTTCAACAACAATCTCGACAGATGGTGAGTTCTGGACACATCAACAAGTTTTGATCACTCACATCTAGTATAGGTGTGGATAGTCTATAATCAAAATCTAATCTGACTTAGTCAGAACATTTGTCTTTGTATGTGTTATGTCTCTGTGGTTATTTGTGTCTCTTTCATGTCTTTTATGTTGTTTTCGGGTATATAAGTCATTCAGCTGCATTTGTGCATTAACATCAATGACTACATTTAATATTCTGCTCACGCTGACTTATACGATCAGCTCTTTGCTCTGAGAGTTTCTGCCTTTAATAAAGCACACTGTCATTAATCATACATTGATGATACAGAGGCTTCTGGTTTATTCATAAATTCATACTCCTTCTCTGTAATCTACCGATCTGCGTGAGTCACCTCTGCTAACAGCCTGTACAAACTCCAACAGACCTCTGAATTATTGATCATCACCCAGTGTTTCTTACTGTCAGCTGTGGTGTCCTCTGATATCAGATCAATATGTTTGAAACCACACAGTCTCTGTACAACAAAAGAGGATCTGGATCAGGATCTGGTTTAAAATCTGCATTTGGTCCTCAGTATCAATAGCCCCATTTTCACCGGGTCTGGACGCATTTTGCATTGTTTCCACACATGAAAACTGGGAAGGGTACACTAATATTTGACCCAACCTGTCCTACTTTATTGGGACCTTTCCGTTGGGGTACCAATCTTACCGATCCGAAAGGTTAGAGTTTGACACACTACAATCTGTTCATTCGTTGAGAAGAAAAAGTCACTTCATGTGCGACCTGGCCTATAAACAGATCAGGAATGGTTCCTTGTTAAGAGCAACATATTTTCTTTTTGTTGATTAAGCCTTCATTTAAAATGGCGGCATGAAGCACCGCCAAGAAGAAAGAACATGTTATTACGCAGCTGAGGTATCTATCACTATTCGATTGATACTCTGCCTCTCAGGTAAGGTTACAGTTGGCTGTGGAAACACAATCTAATTGTCCCAACCTGTTGGTGGAAATGAGGCTAATGGTAACCTTCAAGACAGGCAAGTTTCCAGTTCTACCCCCATACCCTCACAGACGCAGGTTGCTAAATTATGTGCTAGTGATTGTCTCTCTACTTTTCTTTCCAAAGAACTCACCCTTTATGAGTTCCAAAAGGAAGATTTTGAATTGAACTGACCACAGGTAGCAGTGTCTTTGATTCATGTTCACATATGCCTTCTTTGCATGTTTTTTTATTCTTGTTTTTTTTTTTTAGCTTTTATGTATCTCCCTAACTGTAGAATTGTAAATAATGGAGTCAGGGATTTTGTGGTGATTCTTATAAGAACAGAAGAGTTATCAGAAGAGTACTACCACAATAGATATGAGATATATTTTTCAGAAAAACATTTTTAGATGTCACAGAAAATAATTAATAAATAGAACTTTGAAAAGCAAAAAAAAATAAAATAGATATGGACCCAATGAAGCTAGTCTAAAATGGCATTTTTTTTAAAAGACTAAAGGGGCCATCCTCTCACAAAATAAAATTCTTTACTGTGTCTCAGTTATTATTTCTTCTTGAGCTATTTGTCCCATAATCTGCAGACAAACAGGAAATAAACTGGTGGCCTGAGTTTGTTTGCTCACCAGGGATTTCAAGAGCCTCTCATTAGGGAGACATCAGAGAGATGATGTCTCTGAAGTGGTATGTTATGTCAGCATATGTGTCTATGCCTTGTAATATTACATGAAAAGTCAGTGACACACAAATAATGATGGATAGGGAGACAGCAGGAAAACACGGGAAAGAAAGCTTTAAGATCTCCTTAAATTGAAGACGGTTATAATTTTCTTACCCTCAAGCTGCCAGTGAGTTGATGTTTGAGTGACAGGTGTTACTTCAAACTTGAAAATATGTCTTTTCATCACAGATAATCTGCAGCCTTTTAACAATGTCAGAGGACCATACAACCACAAGCATCCTGCTGACGGGGTCATTAGCTGTCATTATGCTTTAAAAAAGCAGGATTTGCCTCATCCTGCTAACGCAGTGTTTGAAACAAGGACAGACATGTAGTGACTCCACCTCAGGCAAAATCTTGACCAGAGGATGACAGCACTGCGGAAAAGACAAAGGATGATGGATGTGACTTAGTAGTCATTGACTAAGAACTGCTGTTACAAGTAAATGTTAACCTTTTTTTCTAAATGATTATTCATTAAAGGCTAAATAAGTAACATTTTTTTTTGTAAAAATAATTTTAAATGTTCTCATTTGTTGCAAGGGATAAAAGGAAGATTCCCAATAAACAGTCTGTCTCTACATGAACAATGTCTTTGTCAAGCTTTTCTCCTTTCACAATAAGAGTTACATGACAGAATGGCTTTGGTGCACTATGTAGCTCTTTACTACTTCCTGGTACCTTAACCAGTTGTATGCAACTCCCTAAGGTTGTCAAACAACAGTGCAGCATTTAGTATTTTATGTTGGCAAAAGAGCAGCAGCCTGAAGGTATGAAAGCTACTAAAAGTGGACAAGAAATAGTTTCAGAAAAATCTAAAAAGTCTCGGCATTCTGCAAAAAAAGAAAACGACCAATAACTGAATAAAATAAGGATCAATATTGGAGAATCTTTTGAAAGGTGGAGAAGGCTGAGAGAACAAATTTATTTCAAGACGGATGCAGAGCTGACAAAATTTCTCCTCGACAGGTAAGCTCCGGAATTTTGTTTAAATTAACCGAAAATTTATCTTGACTTACAAAGATTTTAGTCAAATTTATTTCTCAGCACTCATTAAACTAATTTGTGTGACTGTATGGATATATCAGTTGAGTAAATTGGTGGCCTATTAGTTTACAACAACAAATATAAGTAATATAAAGTAAATAGTGTGTTTGTCCTTATAAACTTATTAAATTACTATCAAATTAATTTATTAAGTGAGATGAAGAGAAAAGAACTGCTGCATGGCATTTGTTGATTAATGTAGCTTTTGTTTGCACTCTATTTTATGCTAACGTAAATTAGCACGTGAAATTAGCACTAGCATTTGGTTTGTCTTATACCAACTATTAAGCAGAAATTAAAATTTGCCACTCTTAAGACAAAGCAAATGCAGATCCTGTGTGGGTATACAGTGCATAGACTGTAAAAAGAGTCGTTCTCTCACAAAGTGGCAAACTGCGTGAAACTCTCCGAGGGGGGGGAGGTTCTCTGTGTTTTTTTGTCCTTCGACTGCAGTTCTGATTTAAAACAGTTACTTATTTCGTCTTTAATATCACAGCTAATGAAAAATTGGCCTGTTACCTTTGTTTGAAGCTAAATATGACTATCCTGTGTATTATTTTTGGCTTTTGGCAGATTGGCATGATTACTATACTGACTTGCATCCACATTAAACCACTGATCCATCAACCTTTACATGCATTGTAATGCCACAGAAGGTACCTACAGTGTCCTATGCTCAACAGCCCCAGGAACATCATCAGGACCAACCAGGCACAGGAACCATTATTAGAGAAGCGCTTGCCCGGCATTTGGTCACAGCTCATTAATTTCCTCACACATGCAAACAATCTAATATGACTTGGATCACAAGCAAAGTTAAGTTTAGCTTTACCTCACTTCCATGGATGTACATAGTTATTACAGTAACACAAAGGTACATAGCAACAGTTGGTTTAAATTTTAATGTGTGGTTTTAAACAACAGTTTAACACAACCATGTCTGTCTTTCCTGTCAAAAAGTGTGTTTTTACAGAAAAATATGGCTCAATGTTTGAACTGCCATAACAACACTACAACATTAAAGTTTTTGTATTAATTTCTTTTTCCTTTTTCCCCCACAACTTGTGGTTCAACACAACTTCTTTAACAATTATTTTCTTTGGTACATGCTTTAAAATGTCTTAAAATGCCCAATATGCCTAATGTATAGGCTATTAAACAAAACATTCTTAACACTATATTTAGTCTGTGTTCAATAAAAGTGCCTTTTCAACATTAAGAAATGTAGCTCCATGTTTAAGCTACTATTACACAAAAAAAGTAATACTTTTCAGTATAACGTAACCCTTTAAAGAAAACTAAGTTAACATACTCAAACCACTGCAATTAACCGTCAACCTGCAGATAAAAAACCTTAAAGTGCTGAACATGGCAACATATCTTTGCTTGTATATGACTTATAAACTATGGTATGTATTGTAAGAGCAGGAATGGTCAGGAGAAGAGAGAGATAGAGACTGCTGCTGATGGTAGAAGTTAGGAGGAGGAGGAGGCTGCCACTGATGGAATGATGTAGGTAGTTGATGGTAGTACCCAAGAGGCTGTTGATCTTGGAGGTAGGGATTGAATACTGTAGGTGGTTGATGGGGGAATGGGAGCCGAGCTTCAGCCAACACTTCTAAAGAATGAGCCTTATCATGTGCAGAGATGAAGTTGAAGCTACGCATGCTTCTTGAGATGGAATTGGGGATTGAGCTTGAGATGACTCTTCTGTCTCTTCTGATGACTCTGGCACATCAGGCACTTCATCAGAGCGATGGGATGACATGGGCAAGGCATCAAATGATGCTATAGGAACAGGAAAAATAAATAATATTTATAAAGATAATATATAATATAAAGACAATAAATATATACACACACATAGACAGTAATGTGCAAAAGTATTGGACACCAAAGGTTGTTATAGAAATTGTTTTAGATTTTAATTCAGTTTTGTAGCAAATAAGTAGTTACAACATAATTAATTTTAGATCTAACTAAATTCATCAGCCAGCCAAACAATATTACCGTATTTTCTGCACTATAAGGCGCACCGGATAATAAGGCGCACCTTCAATGAATGGCCTATTTGAAAACTTTGTTCATGTATAAGGCACACCGCATTATAAGGCGCATAGAATAGAAGCTACAGTAGTGGCTGTGGTTGCGTTATGCATCCACTAGGTGGATCTGCACTAAAGGGAACGTCAACAAAACAGTCAGATAAGTCAAACTTTAATAATATAATACAAACCAGCGTTCTGACAACTCCGTTCACTTCCAAAATGAATAAACAGCTGTTTTATTATTTTTCCCGAGGTAATGTCACTGACGTAGTATTTTCACGACAGTTTATCTTTGAACAAATAACAGGAAGTGCAACGTTTTTATCATGTAGTGGAGGGGAACTTTTCCTCATTCAGCAAACATGTAAAAGAAACAGTCTGATACGTTACTTTAAATCAAACGTTAGCCTTGAGTTTGAACTCTGCGTTACAAGCGTGTCTCTTCAAAGGAGACATTTTGGGGTCTTTACACGCACACAAATGAAAATGCATAAAGCCCCAGCGCGCACCGCGCGCTACTTCTTCTACAGGAGAAAATGGAGTCGGCGGCTGCTTCCTGTAGTAGCGGCTCAGTATTGATCCATATATAAGGCGCACCAGATTATAAGGCGCACTGTCAGTTTTTGAGAAAATTGAAAGCTTTTAGGTGCGCCTTATAGTGTGGAAAATACGGTATGTGATTTTAAAGGTAGAAAATTCTTGACTTACACTCCGAATCTGTTGAAGTCTCCCAAATTGGTTCCTCTGTGTCTGTGTTTGTCTCAACATCTAATAATACATAACGGAATACATAAGTAATTATGTAACACTACAACATAAACTTATTTAGGTCAACAAAAGATGATAGATTTTGATGTATAGCCCTATTATTATAATATATGATACAATATTTTACTACCATGTTTTTTTTATGTAAACATATTTGTACATAAATATATCCATTTATGTTAATTTTAGTGTGATAATACCTGGAACCACACTTTTTATGTGCAAAATGTGTCTGCTGTATGTATTATTACTTTGTAATATTTTACTTATGTTGACATCAACCTGCGAATGGAACTAACAATGAAAATTAGCCACCGTTTAAATCGCCCATATTTACATGCAAAAGCTTATACGTGCATGCTAGCCTTAGCATGCATGTTTACATTAGCACATTTGCTAACTTTGTCAAGCCATATAAATATCACTGATGACATTGCCTGCACGATGAGTTGATGAACCAAAATGTTGTCCATGGCATTGAAAAATCTGGACTTTATTCAAGCCTTTCTCCCGGCTCTGCTTTTGCACATAATCCCTCTTTCAGCCAAGTAGCGTTTTTTCAGGGTTTTCCACTTGCTGCTGAGGAGTTGCCACAGCTTTTCGAAGCCCTTCTCCCTCATTTCACTTTCCAGTTCCTTGTAAAAGTCTGCATTACGCTGTTTTCACTATCAATGATAGCGGTTATATTTTTCTCTTTAATTATATGTAAAAACTTTTCTTTTTTTTCCCAAAAAAATTTTCTTTATTGATTTTGTCACTGGAGAACACCTACAAGTGCATGGGTATGGTATACAAAGTAAGTTACAGTGGTCAACAATGGCTCCAGGCTAGTACCAAACCCAACAGAGCGTCTTACCCACCCATCCCAAAAGAAGCAAGCCCCAGGACAAGACAACTTATTCATACCCATGCGTACCAGGGAACTTACAGACTTCCCCTTACAGTCAGTATGGTTCATCGGGAAACATTCGGTTCAGTGTATAATCACTCACGGGTTGAGGGAGAGGCAGGACAGCTGGAGAACAGAGGAGAGAAAAGAGAAAAAAAGAAAGGGGTGGGGAGGTTGGGGGAGATAAAGCTCAGTCAGCCGTTCTAAGCATCAATTGCTATGGAGTCTACATGGTTTAGAAAAGGCTGCCACATCTTGCTGAATTTGTCTAGGGCACCCTTGAGGGTCAATCTAATCTTCTCTAGAGTGATACATGGCAATATTTCGTGAATCCATTTATTGTGGGTAGGTGGTGAAGTGTGGGACCATTTTAGAAGAATGAGCCTCCATGCCAGAAGGGAGAAGAATGCGATTATATGTTGTGACGATTTAGGTATGTTACGTGTGGGAGAGATGCCAAACAGGACCACTAGTGGTTCCGGGTGTACAATTTGGCCTATTACTGCACTGATCGTCTCGAATATTGTGGACCAATATTCTGACAGTCTTGGACATGATAAAACCATATGGACATGGTAGGCAGGGGAATTCTTACATCTGTTGCAAATGTCTGTTTTGTCAGAATAGATTTTGGCAAGTCTGGCATTGGTAAGGTAAACTCTATGTAAGATTTTGCACTGCAGCATACCATGTTTTGCACATATAGAAGAGGTGTGTACACGATCTAGAATTTGTTCCCAGCAGTCCTTGGAAATCGGGGTTCCAAGGTCCTGGCTCCAGGCAGTCCTCAGAGAGATGTTGCTGTGGTTAATCTTATAGCCGGAATATTTTCCAAATTCGTCTAGTATATTTAAGATTACTGTCCACAGGGTTGGAGATATACAGGAAGAGATCATCAGCATAGAAAGATGTCTTATGGGTCGTGCCGTAGCGCACCACACCCTTGAATCTCTCTTCTTTCCGCAGCCATTTTGCCAGGGGCTCAACCACCATTGCAAACAACAGGGGCGACAGTGGGAAACCCTGCCTAGTACCCCTTTAAAGGAAAAATGAGTCTGATTTCATTCTGTTGGTAATAATGGAGGCAGTTGGGTCCGTATATAAGAGACAAATCCAATTTATGAAGCTAGAGGGAAATCCAAGTTTGCCAAGTGTGAAGAACAAGTATTTCCATTCAACATGGTCAAATGCCTTCTGTGCATCCAATGAAGGATTTCTGAGGAATCAGAGGAAGGCGAAAATGGAATATTAAAAAAGTCTTCTGGTGTTTGAGGAGAAGTTTCTGCCTGAAATAAAGCCAGTTTGATGACTGATGAGCTTTGGCATGATTTTTTGGAGGCAGTTTGCTAGAATTTTGGCAAGGATCTTGAAGTCAACATTTAGAAGTGAAATTGGTCTATAGTTTTTATATATTTTATATCTTTTTGTGTAGCAAGGTGACTGAGGCTTCAGAAAAAGTAGGTGGTAATTGATCTTGTCATAGGCATCATTGAACATCCTTACAAGAATCGGGGCGAGGACAATTGAATGTGACTTGTAGATTTCAACAGTATAACCATCCGGCCCAGGTGATTTGTTACCTTGAAGAGACTTTTTTGCTTCATGGACTTCTGCAATAGTCACTGGCTTGCCTAAACTAGGGGAGAGTGCATCGTCAACTTGTGGATAATTAGTAATAATTAAAATGTAGTAATAATGTAATGTAGTAATAATTAAAAAAGTTGTTACTAATTTCAGTGGGGTCAGTTGTGACCACACCTGAGGGTGTTGTGAGTGTAGGTATAAGTCTGGAGGCTGTGGCTGCTCGAGCTTGATAAGCAAGCAGTTTACCAGCTTTGTCTCCTTGTTTCAAAAAAATCTTTGTTTAGTTAAAAGTAACTGTTTCTCAATTTTGCCTGTTAACAGTAAACAGTATTCTTGTATAATAAAGCAGAAGGGCCGATGGAGTATTGAGCATTTAGATCCGAGAGCTCGTCTGCTATGGTCTTTAATGTCAGACGCGCGCATTTTTTAAAGTGCGATACAAAAGAGGCTTGTATCTATGCATGTAGGCTTTCAACGCCTCCAAGAGGGTAGCGCTGCAAACGTCAGCTCTATTATTCTCTGCAAAGAAGAATTGGATTTGTGTAGAGAGAAAAGTTTTAAAATTTGGCTCTGATGGCAGGTGTGAGTTAAATTTCCAGCACTTTGAGGACGCCTGTCTATAGGGGAAGTTTATGTCTAAGAAAGTCAGGGCACGATCGGAAATTACTTTGCTATGGTATTCGCTTAAGTGTGTATTGTGCAGAAGTCTGTTATCATTAAGAAAGAAATCAATTTGAGTGTAGGTGTGATGTACATGCGAGAAGAACCAAAAAACTTTAGCAGAGAGAAATTTCTCCAGGGATCTGATGAGCCAAGCTGCTTTGTATGGGACTTTAAAGACTTTGCAGCCTTGGTTATGGTCAATGTTTAGTAGAGGACCAATCGAGGTTCAAATCTTGAATTAGATTAAAGTCCTCCAGTTATTGTGCGGCAATTGGTGATGCTAGGGATTTCAGCAAAGAATCTAGAGAGGAATTTGTCATCATCCAGGGTTTGGGCATACACTGAGGCCAGAAGCACTGGAAATTTCTGTAAGTTGCCAGTTACAATGACATACCTCCCATTTGGATCTGAAATGACAGTGGAGGCTTCAAACACCACGTCCCTGTGTATAATTATTGCAGCCCCTGTGGACCTTTCTGAGAACTTTGAATAAAAGACATGGCCCATCCAAGGTTTCTTAATATGATATATTTCTGAGGAGTGAAGAAGGGTTTCCTGCAAAAAACATACCTCACCTCTGAAATCTCATAGATGTGACAGCACTTTATTGACCTTAATGATGTTGTTCATCCCTTTAACATTCCAGGAGATAAAACGTGTGCTCCTACTATTCATCAGCACCCTGGGCTGTTAGTATGCTGAGTAAGAAGAGGAAAGAGGAGAGAATCTGATGAAAACATGGGGGAGGTGGAGTAAGAGAGCAAAAAAAAAAGGGTGGGGGGGGTGTAAAATTGAAAAGGGGGGGGGGGGGGGTTCTTCCCATGCTCACCCATACAATCACAAAACGGAACATTAACAACAATCCACTTGGATACATCAAATTTAGGCATTACCTAGGCCAGGGGTGGGCAATTATTTTTTACAAGGGGCCACATGAGAAGGCCACATGAAAACCCTGAATTGTGTCAGAGGGCCAAATCGACAACATCAACTTAATTCTGCTCAACTTTCTTCCATTATAAAATTCATTGATTTATATATTGTGCTTAGCTGGTACTGGTAATCAGAAGAATAAAACTATTTTGTGAATATTTATATAAGGCTATGTGAACTTGTGGTACATAGGTCAAATAAGAAAACAATCAGTGAGTCAGTGCAATTTAATTTTAACTTGTTTTTCATTGCCTGTTAAGATTAACAACAGGTTTATAGAAATGCAACAATAAAACAACTTGTAATGTTTCCCTCCTCATTTGACCTTTTCAGTGAGAATAATCCAGTCTGTTCTGGGCTTAAACGAGGGCATTGAAACTTGGCTGAATGTCTGAGGTGGCTTTGCGAAGGACAGCTGAGGATCTGTGTTTGAATTTGTTGAACTTCATCACTGAGAATGTCTGTTCACATACACAAGTAGATCCAAAGAGGACTAGAATCCTCTGAGCTTGCCTCCTCAGGTGTGGAAAGTTCTCTTCTTTGAGCAGCATCAACATCGTGGTTCATCTTTAACACCGTCTTACGCAACATTTCCTGATGTATAATAAAAAGGCAAAAATGTCAATTTCTTCGCAGGGTTAATTTCTGTCACTAAAAGGCCAACATTTTTTCCAGTCAGATCTGGACAACCATCACACCTGCCAGATTGTTCCATTTCAGTCCTAACTTGTCCCAACATGCATTTACCTCTGTGAATAAGTTATTACCAGTGGTTGCCGCTTTCATTGACTGCATGGCTGCTAGCTCCTCTGTGACTAGAAAGTCTGCAGTTATTTCACGTAAGAAGATAAGAAGCACGCACATTGCAGCTCTCATCCAAAGCCTGAGAAGAACAATGTCTGCAGCTCAGTTCTTCAGCCGAAGCGCCAAGTTTTCAGCGATGTCCTCAACCCGCCTGTGGCCCCGGATGTGGCCCGCGGGCCGTAATATTCCCAGGTCTGCATTAGGCTCTGTCTTATCACGTTGTTTTGGTTTCTCTTGTCTCTCCTTGTCTGAGGGAACAGAGTGTCAATTCAGAAAATTAACCAGGTTAGGGACTGTTTAGGGCAGAATCCCTCTGTCTTAAAAAAAAAGTGCCTGTAAAGTACCTGTGATCCCAGAAGAAGTTGAAATTGTCTATAAATGAACTGGATGTGTGGTACATGCAGCAGACAGCCGTGTATTCAGAGTAAACAGTGTGCTGAATCTCTGCCACTGATGAATATCCAGGCTCCCAGGCAGCTGATTTTATCCAGCAGTTCAGTAAAGCCCTATGTCAGCACCTCAGCTTCACCTCACGCAGGGGATTTTCCACAGTTGGGTGCACAGCCACAATTTGCATAATTTTGTTTCTCCCATCTGATACCATATCCTTGGGAAAGCACAGTACTTTTGAATGTTTTTCACACATTTCTCATGTGTTTCCACATCAAAGTCACCAACAATCAGTCTGAGGCCTAGCCGTTTGCTTTTCTTGTTGCCTTTTACCTTCTGAGTTGTTCTTTGGTCTTACCCTGTTGTGTTGAAAGATTTCATCCCGGTCATCAGATGTAAATCCAGAATCCTGCAGCAGTGGAGCAAACCTGTTCTGTAGTTGCATGTCTGGTTGTTGTGGGGAGATTTGTTAGTTTTACTTTTGACAACTGGCCATGACTATGTCTTACTAAGGAGAGGGGTTGAGGAGGTACTTGATTTGGATGGCAATGCAGGCCGGTTACATTGCTAATCTCAGCAAACAAGGCTCTGTCTGTTTATCGTCCTCCCATTTTCCTGTATGATGGTTTACTCTTCGGCTTTGCACCAATAGCATTCCAGGTAGGACTATCAGTAAAAGAGTTATCTTGTACACTGTCCTCCTGTTCTTTTCCAGCCATGTTTGTGCTAATTAGCTGTGTGTTAGCAAGATCTTATCTGTTGTTGTTTTTTAATGGCAAAGTTGTTTAATTTCCACACAATCCATTTAGTTCTAGCTGTTGAATCTTTGTTGGTGATCTTCTGTAGAAATTTGTAATAGTCAACTGTACACTCTTAGAAATAAGGGTTCCAAAAGGCTTCTCCATGAAGGGCAGAGGTTGTAACCAGAACCATTTGTGTCTGAAAATCCCTTTTTCCTTGAAAGGGTCTATCAAGGTTTCTTCAAGGGTTTTCTGTAAGAATAGGGGTTCCTATAGCCCTTTTTTGAGGAGAAAAAAGTTCTTCAAGGCCTAGGGTGTTAAGATATCACCCTTTTTTTAAAGTATTTTTAATGCTTGTGTCTGGAATGCTCTCATCAGTTCATTTTACTGATTCTAACAAAGTCTGAAATGTCATATTTGACATAGACCAGTTAAATGTATGGCATTTAGCAAAACAAGACTGTTCCAAGACTGGCTTTTGAACCCCAATCTCCATGATAGATAACTGTGCTGACCAGTCAGGTGAAGAGTTAAACCATGAGGCACCATTTTTACAATAAAGCCATTCAGTAGCCACAGTGTAGATGACACAGGAATGCACAATAAAGCTCCCCCAGGAGGACAGAATTTTAGGGGTTTGCTTTGTTAGCCTACAATTTAGCTTCATTCTTAGCTCAGATTTTATTTGAACATAAACTTTTTAGTAGGCCTATTACTTAATTATCATTTTATGTTTTGTATAAAAAATGTCTCATTAATAAAACAAATAAATTGTTTCTAATAATTTTCTACATTGTGCAGTCTAATAATAATGATTAGCAAAGAAAACTGAACATGTGTTTCTGTCAGGGGCTGGGGCTACTTTTAAAACTCAACATATCTGGACCACAAAGGCTCATGGGAAAAGCAGATTCAGCTTAAATTGAACCTTTTTTGATTGCTGTGTTATAAATTTGAGTTCGGTGCTTTAATTCCTGTGTTATGTTAACAATTAGACAATGTTAGAAAGTTCTGAATTTTATAGTTGATACCATGAGTGAAACAGACAGCACACGAAAAGAAACCTACCACCAACAGTGTCATGTGTAAAAAGATGATGGTTACTGACATGACCTGTTGTTACCTTTTCAGTTCTGCAGATAGCACTGGACCCCTAATCTGTTTCAAAGACGCATCTGGAAATTGTTATCATTGGATAGTGTAGGAAAAAGTTCAGTGAAAAAAATAAGTACTTTGCATAAATCTCATTTAAGACAGTTCAAACAACTAGAGTATAAAGAAAATTAGATAAGTAAACTAATGGCTTTGAGTAAAGTCTAATGGTTGCCCATGTTGATATAACTTGACATGTTTCAACATTTATAAAAACTAGAAGGGTTTTAGGCAACGGGTTTCTATGCAAATTTCTAGTAAACTCAACTAATCCTGGATTAGAGTGAGCTGACACTTTCCATTAAGTTAGTCATGGCAAGCACCATTTTCTTGAGTCTTGATTGGTGAATGTTATGACGTGTTCACACTAATATATGTGGTCAGGCATGAACTTCGTTGGGCATTACCATGTGTTCTACAGCGAGGCTGCGAACTGACTGTCGTAAAAATGGTTTAGGAATCAGCCACATAACCAGCCATCTTGAACCATGTATGTGCCTTTTGTTTACCTTAATTAGGTGTTAATGGGGATGGAATTTCAGCCATGGATTTTTGCAATTGATGACCTTGTTAGAGAACTGCATGCTTTGCAATTATTACATAAACATTTAACAGTTGTACACTTGCATTCAAAATTTCGAAAATTTTTTATTACGTTTATCTGTAAAGGTCATTGTACATTTTAAGTCTGTTTTGACATTATTCAACACGTAAAATATCCCTAACTTTTTGCGAATAGTATATGCCTCACTACTTATTCCAATGGGATCTAAGCTCCAATCCACTAAACAATACGTGTCAAACTCAAGGCCCACGGACCATATCCGGCCCGTGAAGCAATTATTTTTGGCCCGCATGATCATACTTAATAACTTTCAGAGCTGGCCCGCTGATAGAGCGCACGCATCAACATAAAACTACAAGTCCCACAATGCACTGCCAGCGCACTGGCGCGTCAATCACGTGCCTGTGAGTGCGTACCTCGCTCGTTCTATGGCAGCCTGTATGAGCTGCTCACCTTTGTCAACAAGCCCTCTCCCCGACAATTGGCTAAATGAAAAGTCGACTTTAAAAACAGAGAATATGTTTACGGATGTAAAGGACAAAGCTAAGTCTTCTGTGTGAAGACAGTGAGGCTGTAATGAATGAAAACAACGTAAGAAGACACTTTGAAACAAAGCACCACCACAGTTACAAACATCTGGAGAGGAAACAAAGGCTCCACAAGGTAGAAGAGTTATTAACCCTATAGGTGCCAGAGTTTTTAAAGTTCTTGAGGGATAAAATGTTGAATATAAACGAGAGTTTATGATGGTAGTAAAATTACTCATCTAATTTAATATCGTGGCATCACAGGTTGGCAGCTGTATTTGATTCTATAACTTTTACAATGAACTATGATACATATATACAGTATATGTATGTATGTATGTATGTGTGTGTGTAATACATACTTGTAGAAAACTGACCTTCAGTGCAGTTCATTTTTTTTGCATTTTTCTTGTTGCTAACAAGATATTTGATTTTTTTAAACGAGAAAATAATATTTGCCTGTACAAAATATTTTTGCTTGAAATTACTGCATGATGCATATAAAGCTATAAGAAATAAATGCAGACTTGAACAGTTTTTTTTTTTGTTATTTATTTAATAATTAATGTTTTATTGGCAATAACTAATAGGTTCTGTTAGTTCCAGGTTCAATGTGTGCAATAAGGTTATTTTAAGAGTTTTTAATAAACATTGAACATCCGGCCCTCAACCTGTTCCAATTTTTTTTATTTTGGCCTGCTGTGTATTTGAGTTTGACACCCCTGCACTAAACCTTCAACATACAGGCACCCAGTTCAATCAAATCAGGGTAAGATAGGTGTACCACTGAGCCCTCTCACATCCAAAGGAATAAATTGAATGGAATTATCAATTCAACCAGTAGGGGTAAGAAAAGAACCATTAAATTTGGTAAAAAAAAGTCAAATATTCAAAGATTTGGTCCTTATGCTACAAACACAATCTATATTCATAGGTTTGTCTGTCTAATGTAAAATTAATTTTTTATGGGATTAGGTAGAGGGGCATTTTTGTTCTGGGAATCTATTTCGATGTGATTTTTGGCATGTGGGACCTGGGAGCTGGCTGGCTAGTTGGTTGTCCTGTGGGAGCTGTGTTGGTTTCCATAGTGACAAAACAGGTGTCACATGTCAATGCTGATTACTATTCACTCATGTGATCACCTGTGTAGGAATTTGATTTAAGAGATGGGTTAAGGGTGACAACATCTATAACCTAAGAGTATCTGTTGTACAGGAAGCTGTGAGGACCCGAGAGCAGACGAGAAACCTTGAAATCACAAAAAGGTTTATTGGCAAAAAGGGTAAGATAGCGAGTTGGCAGCAGAACTTCTGAACAGAGTGGAGCATTAGTTACTTCACACAGGTCCCGTACAAAGACACAACCAAAAAACTGCAGAAACCACACTTTACCACACGAGTGCAAGCGAAGATCCGGCAGAGGTGTGTGATCAGACCAGAGCATATATGCTGTTTGAGTAATGAGGTGATCATCCTCAGCTGTGAGAGAAAACCACTGCCGGAGACACTCCACCTCAAAAGAAGGCACGCCCACATACACACACACCCACAGACTACTGCCAGGATAAGCAGTCATGACAGAATCAAGGTAAGTTAAATCTTATTTTACCAAACATGACTAGCTAAAGATTTTAATGGGGAAAGGTAGAATAGCTTAATATTAACATCTGTTTCTTTAATGTATTTTTTTGCAGATGAATTTTCAACCTTGGACAAAAGACGATGTGTGGCACTGGCTTGAAAAAGAGGGTTTTGGTGACTTTGCAAGTGTCTTTTTGGGTGAGATGACATGAAATTGCAGTGTCACCGTTCTATTAAAAGCACAACACAAAAAAGATATCTAAAACATATTGAAAGTGAATGTGGCAAAAATAGATGCCCAAGAAAATATACCTAAATTAAATAATTTCAAAAACATCCAAGCCAAAAACAATGCAGCACAGTCCAACAGGAAAACACTGGAGTGGAGTTGCATGTCTGGTTGTTGTAACAAGTAACATTTTTGTTTGTGTTACAAACCTGGAATGTGTTTTTTGAAAAGACATTCAAATTTACCAACATAAAATAATGTTAAAACTTTGTGAGGTCCTCTCACTTTCATGTGATGGTGTGCCAATGGAGGCTTGTGTTGCAGGAGTTAGCAGATAAGCTCATTCAGTCTGTTCCACTATTACTATTACTATGTGCCTATTCTCAGAGTATTCTCACTGGACCATCCATTACTGTTGGTAGACAGCTAGGTAATTCATCTGGTGTAGTAATTGTGTCTTGTATGGATGCTACTGACTGACTTTTTGTCTTTCCTTACTATGTTACCATAGGTGGAGATTATTTTCATCCACCTGACGAGGACATCTTGCCTGGCTTGTCTGTCTGTAACATTGGTTAATCCACTGGCCTATGCTCATTTTTATTCCCCACTGGACCAACATAACCTCTCCGCATTAAGTATGCCCTCCTTATCTATTATTGTGAAAAGATTTTTGAATAAAAAGAAAGATTTGAATGCAGTTGAATAGTTTTCAACCTCAACTATTTTTACAGACACAATAAACAATGTGTATGTTATTCAATAGTTGTGCCTGATATGTTGCATCAATTTTTTCTATAACTATTAAATGACAAGAGGGGTTATTAGAGAAATCCTCATAAAAGATGTCTATGTGGGTTGTAGATTAAACCATTTGAAAATAAAAGGTTCTCAGTGGAACTCCCTGTGTGGGATCTGCATGAAACCCTTGGGATATAAAAGGGTTCCCATTGGAACTCCCTGTGTGAGATCTGGATAAAACCCTTGGTATATTTAAGGGTTCTCTGTGGAACTTTGTGTGGGATCTTTATAAAACCCTTGGGATATAAAAGGGTTCCAGCTATAACCCCCAGTAAAGGTTAATTGTGGCACCACCATGTGATTGCAGGGTTCAATGTAGATCCGGTCATTGGGGGTTCTGGGTAGAACATTCTACTTATGGTTCTGGGTGTAATTCCTTTATAAAAGGTTCTAGTCAGAACCCTCTGAAAAGGTTTCAGTTAAAACCCTTACAAAGGGTTCTAAGAGGAACCAATAAGGGTTCTCCTACGAGGACAAGCCGACGAACCTCATATGGTTATGGCACTTTTCTTGCACTTGTAGAAAGGGTGTAGAAAGAGGTGGCATCTTGTGGCTAGTTAGCTTTAGCTTCTGAGTAGCTGTAAATATGGCTTCTGTTATTTGTGGGCCATGCTGACATGACACTGACAAAATTGTAAAAGTCTTAAAATATAGTAGAGGTGGGTTTTTAGTCTAGAATAACTTTCTGGACAACTGCTCTTCCTCCTGAGCTATAGCTGACCATTTAGGTAACTAAAGTCAAAAAAGATTCTCATGTTGCCATTATTATTTTGCACCACGACTAATGGATTACCCCACTCACTGTATGAAGTCTCAACAATCCCAAGGGACAGCATCAGATCCAGTTCCTTTGCAGAGATGGCAGCAGACGTTCAGGAATCCTGTAACTGAGACACCTTACAGAGCCTAATTCTTTAAGTACAATGTTCCACAACATCTGTTGTCCCAAGACTCTCTTGAAATACCTAGAGAGTTACAAAGTTCTCTCACCTGCTGCTGTTTATCCTTTGGCAAATGGATGAGATCACAGTCCATAGCAACAGCAGATGGCAAATATTGCTCACTTGCTTCCTCTTCCTCTTGCACTCCGCTTATGAGCATAACGTCAGCCTTTCCAGGCCGCTGCACCTACTCCTTAAGGAGATTTATATGCAGCATCATGCTGCATATAAAGGCTGCGAGAGGTACAAACCAGGTACGTTGTGGGTACAAGTTTCTTCCAAATCTCGACAGACCCTTGCCAATGAGCCAGCAGCTTGTTGTTGGTACTAGGGAGGAGCAGTACTAAGAAGGAATTGGTACTAAGGATCACAGTTGGGCTGAACAGTTGTATCAGGCCTTTTTTTCTTTTTTTTTAACTTGTACTGTCCAGCATGGTAGCAGCAAAATGATGATCTGGTTGCTGTTGTGTTGTGCCGAACAAATTTCCTTTGCCAAGAGGAGCTTTATGGGTATAAGGCTCCTCTTGATAATCTGATTAATTTATTTATTTATTTAATCTTATTTATTTATTTTGAACTGTGGAATCTATGTAATCTTGCTGGACCTGACAGAAAAAGGAGGAGGACAGCGAAAAGAAGCAAAAAGGAAAGCAGAAAGAAGAAAGAGGACACCAAGACACAACAGATAGAAGCAATGACCTTTTGATCCAAGCTAACGTCAGACAACCAACTGCTACACCTGTACAGACACACAACAGATAAATTCCTAGAGCTTTTACAAAAAACAAAGCTGACATTCATCAGGAGTTTCTCAGTAATAACCAAATCAACAACAAAAGATAAAGAAAATAATTAAAAAACAAACAAACAAAAAAGACTAAATTAACATGTATCATAACAACAACCAAAGTAGCAGATATACACTCACAAAAAAAAAAAAAAAAAAAACCTAAACAAAAATAGCTCTTAGTGTATAAACCCGCCGGACAAGTCCGTAACTGTGTCAGAAGGCAGAGTATGAGGAACGAGGAGTGATCAGAGATGAGCTTGATCGTGCAAAAGTAACCCCGTCTCCAACCAAGGAGGCTAGAGGCAGACTAGACAAGGCCGGCCCAGAAACCCAGGTGATCAGCAGCAATCCCGGTGCACAAACCCAAGCCATCCAACCACCCCACCCCCACCCAAAGGGCAGCAGATGAAGGCCCCAGCCAGATCCCCCCTCCCCGCGGTCACAGGGCACAGGCCCTGGCGAGCCAAAATCGGCAGCCGTCCGCCCCACCAGGCGTCGGCCATCCGGGGCGGCCTGAGTGCAGGGCCCAGGGCCCAAAGAGCCCAGGAGCCTTCCCCCCAGCCCAGGAGGACCAGCACCCCCCCAACTTCCTCCTCCCCCCAACCACCCCATCTATTACCTTGTTGTTACACCATGTTGTTCTCAAATTCCTGATTCCCAGCAAATGATGCACCTGTTTCAACAAAGTAGAGATGAAGTTAGTGTCCTGATCAGTCAACATTTATGTTGAAAAGTCCACCCGTGAAAGAGCTGCACCAAAACAGAGAGCAACTGATTTTTCCTTAAAGGGGCCTTAATAGGAACAATTCTGTGTACTTGGTAGCAAATTCAGTGATAACCAGCATATAACAATTATCCTGAGAGATATTATTTGGCACTGAGGGCAGCTTGAACAATAGTTTACCACATCTTTGCAGATGCTAGCCCAGTAAAAATTATGTTTCTGAGCTGTGGTTTTATTCTTACCCAGGTGGCCAGCCAAGGGAATGGAGTGCCCCAAAGTGAGCACAATGTCCCTCACTCCTCGAGGAACCACTAGCTGCAGCACCAACCCTTGTTGGCGGTAGAGTATGGCATTTTTCAGAGTGTATTCATCTCTGACGTCCTAAAGAGCAGTTTGAATTCTTTTGTGAGACAACTATGGAGAGAAAAATTGCTCAATAAACTCTAAAGAGGACAAACTACCAGAAAATAAAAAGGCATGAAACACATTACATTAAATGCATGTTAATTTTACCTCAACAAAATCTGGTGGTGGAAGCTCTATAAACCTGACCCAGTTCTTCCATAATTTGAAGGCTAAATAATTAGCATTGACACCTAGTGTTTCAAATCAGAAATGCATTTAAAAGAGAAAAACACAGAAAGCTTTCTTCCGTTCCCCCGCTAATTTCACAGGCAAACGTTAGCATAAAATAGAGTGGTAACAAAAGCTACATTAATCAACAAATGCCACACAATGGCTGTTTTCCTTAGTCTCACTTAATTTAAATTTTTTAAAAATAATTAATTTGATAATAATTTCATAAGTTTATGAGAACAAACACACTATTCACTTGGCCATTGTTCTTATAGAAACGACCCCCTGTTGGAAATATATCTTGTTATCATATTATGTATTGCATTTGCATTTATCATGTACTCCTAAATGTTGGAAATATATCTTATTATCATATTGTTTCATTTCTTATTTTGTGCTGGAAGCTTTCAGGAGAGTGCCTGCATTGTTTCATTTCTTATCTTGTGCACAAGTAAAAGAGGGGGTGAAAAAGGGAGTCTAGGCATGGGATGTATCCAGTACCAAGGTATCCTTTCATCCTTAGGTTTGTTTATAGAACTGTGTGATAAAGTGCTGACCATATAAGGATTGT
>JBAMHW010000006.1:30891635-30906462 GCA_037177495.1 Rhadinocentrus ornatus | reverse complement strand
CTGTCTGGCAAAATATGGCACACAGACCACCGTTCTGTATGTTAGGACGCTGGACAGGACAGGGTAAAAAAAAAAAAAACAAGTGGTTTTGTCGGAACTGGCCCTGGTAGCAGCATCTGGACTGTGAGGACTAAGATGGTGAGTGCTTTTGCCACAAAGTGTACACGTGAGCTAGACGCTGGCACGCTAGCAAAATATTAAAAAGATAAACTTGGCAGCGGTGGCTTTCGGTTCTGGTTCAGAGAGGATGGCAGCCTGAGATCCTGGGTCCCTAAAGGTTTTACAAATTAACCCCTAAAAACTTGAGTAAGGAAAGGGGTTACTACTAGAAGTGGTCTAACCATGGCTCCGACAGAAGATGACCCAAACCCATGACACAGTCGAAGTAACTCTCCAGAGCTAATCCAAAATGAGGAAGTGTGCCCCGAAGCTAGCCTGAATAGTATCCTCAACAAAATCCGTGAATTTAGAAGAGACAACAGGGCGCAACTCTCTGACATAAAGAAGGAGATAAAGAGTTCAAATGACGGACTGGACGAAGTAGAAGAGAGAATAGATCAAACAGAGACCTTGCTTCAAGTAATATTAACGCTAGTCAAGTGGCTAATGCAACGCCAGGCTAGCTTGGAAGCGAGGCTGATTGACCAGGAGGCTCGAGCGTGGAGAGACAACCTGCGGATTTACGGAATACCCGAGGACAGAGAGGGCTCCGATATAGTTATCTTTCTTGACAACTTGCTGAAAACTTCACTCGACCTACCAGATGTAGACCTCGAAATTGAATGGGCGCACGGGGCTCTGGCCCCGAAGCCGACCAGTTCACAGGCAAAACCTCGCTCTATAGTGGTGAAGTTTGGCAGCTGGCGGACTAAAGAAGAGGTGATAAAGAGAGTATGGCAGAAAAAGAAGGTACTCTATGATAACGTTTGCTTCTTTGTCGACCATGACTTCCCCCTCCAAGTGCAAAGGAAACTCAACAAATACACCGAGGCCAAAAGGTTGCTGAAGGAAAAACAAATAAAGTTTCAGAAGCCATAATCTGCAAAGATGTGGATTTTTTATAAAGACGGCACCCGGCTATTTCAGAATGCTGCAGAGGCTACGAGTGACATGTTGGTATGAGGGCTTACAGTTACGGTGGTGAAGACCCCCTCCACACCAGATCAAGAGGAACTCCAACTTCTCTCTACCTGGCAGGTGGTGAGGAAACGGGTAGAACAGGCCGGAAGCCAGGAACCTACCGCTGTGAACGACAAGGCACAGTGGAGACATCAGCACCCCCACTTTAAAGAGAGACTTGAGGAGTTCAGAAGGCAGCCCCCCCAGGACGCTGACTGATGTATCATATTCTCACATTTACCAGATGAGTCTAATTCAGATCATGTAGTTTGCAGTGGATTTAGTTTTGCTTTTTCCAAGCAGTAGTCCGGCATAATAATAATTTTGCTTCACCTGGCCTGAACCCACATCTGATCATAGTCTACACTATTCATCATACGAAACGGGACTTGTTGGGTGAACCATCCTCGATTTGTTTACCACATTTGTTTGCCACATCTCAGGCCCCACCACTGTAGCGTGGGATGATCCCCAACGAGGGCTTTGACATTACAAGGACCCGCAAGGCTTCTTTAAAGTGAGCCTCAGCATCGGAAGCAACTGTTCTAAACTGCTCTGGTGATGTTCTGTTTCATACTGTTACATATTCTTTTTTGTTAGTGTTTGCTGGGAAAGATAAGACAGGTTCTGTATATACACTACTACCAGTGGAGACTTTGGGGTGCGTGACAATATATTGAGACTAAAATAAAAGACAATCAATAGACACTCTTAGAGTGATCTCCTTTAATGTAAATGGGATTCTAAATCCAGCTAAGAGGAGGCACATATGAACAAAAATGAAAAGGGAGAATGCGCAGAGAAGAGACACACCTTACCCCATTGGAACATGAAAAACTTAAAGGAGTGGGTTTTTCAAAGGTATACTACTCCTCCAATAAATCAGGCCACAGAAGAGGTGTTGCGTTTATTCCAGGATAGATTACTTTTTTATATTAAAGAGAGATTGTCATAGAATCCGTGAATGTGATATTGGATGTATTGATCTATCTGACGACGCCCCCCCCTCTCCTGTACAGTAGAGATTATTGATAATCCGGGCGGAACTCTGTGGAGGTTGAATACAAATATTTTGAACAATCAAAGATTTAAAATTCAAATATGAGAGGAAATAAAAAGGTTTCTAGAAGAAAACAATAATGGTGAGACTGATTCAGCTAGAGCATGGGACACTCTAAAGGCTGTTATTAGAGGGAAAATTATATCATTCTGTGCTCATGAAAAGAAACAAAAGCAATTAAGATTGATCAAACTTAATACAGAGCAGGAAAACCTTGAGACACAGCATAAAAGAAAACAAAAACCAGAAACACTAATTAAAATAAGGTGGGGCTATACACTGATGACGTCTTGGTATATTTAAGTAACCCTTCCAACTCATTCCCCAAATTGATTGCCATTCTAGAAAAATTAGGTAATTATTCAGGATATAAAATAAATGTACAAAAGACGCAAATTTTAATGATCAATTATCAACAAACAAAACAGCTTAGGGACTAGATATGGACTAGACAGATAGAGATTAAAATAAATTTAAATATCTAGGAATAAACTTGCCGAAAAGAATTCAAACATTGGCAGAGATGAATTACGCCCCCCTCTTCAAGAAAATCCAAGAAGACATACACAGATGGAACTCAATCTCAGTTTTAGTCACAGAATCGAATCGGTAAGAATGAATATTCTCCCATGATATCTCTACTTATTTCAGACACTCCCCGTAGAAATCTCCTCAAAACAATTTGCCGACATAAACAAGATTATTTCTGGATTCATTTGGCAGGGTAAAAAACCGAGGGTTAGATTTCAAACTCTACAACTTTCGAAAGAGTGAGGGGGAATGTCCCTACCTAATTTTAAAGATTATTATTACGCAGCTCAGATCAGACCCTTAATTAATTTGTGTAATCCATCCTTCCAAGCTTGATGGAAAGATATTGAACTTTCTAGTCTGACCAATCCCCCAATATAAGCAATATTACCTTACAAAAAATCCGGAGGATATGTGGATAAGGTACAGAGCCCATTGATCAAAGTGCAATTTGGAATATGATGAGGGATGAGTACAAATTAAGTGATAAACTACTCTGACCCGGAGTTTAAGCTTAACACAACAGATAAGAGATAAGATTTAGATCATGGATCTTGAAAGGAATAACGACAACCTACCGCTCGACATCTGCCAATCTCCGTGGAAATGCACCAGCTCCCATGCTTGGCGAGAGTAGTATAAGTGTATGATCTGTTTCTTTATTACGCCATGACAAAAGGCACATTTTACCGGAGGGGAACCCTTATGCTGGAGAAAATGCGGACACCGGGAAGCCAACTACTGGCATATCTTTTGGGAGTGCCCAATGGTAAACCCTTCTGGACAGAGTGCCATAAAGTGTTAAGCAGCTTATTTAATGTTAATCTACCTATGCAGTTTTCTCCCTTATTCCTAGGAAATTTAGGTTTATTTATTCACAGGTCGGGACAACTGTTGACGTTTTATTTAACACTTATAACACTGATAACCGCTGGTAAAAAACCCACTTACAAGGCATTGGTTGCTTCCCGACCCACCCACGATACGGGAATGGATAGATATTGTAAATGACATTTTCCTTATGGAAAGGTTTAACTTCTCTCTCTGCCTTCAGAAAAATACATTTATTTAACAGTGGGCCAAATGGGCTAAACATAAGGGTCTTGAACAGACAGGAGGACTGAATAAGTGACCTTATTGTTGCTACGTTTTACTAGTGAATGTTTTGTTGGGTTTGGAGACTGGTCAGTGACACGCAAGAAAACAATGTATCATCTTGATCTCATAAAAATAAAAAAATGGAAAAAAAAAAAAGATAAACTTGGTCGCAAAGTTACATGCATGAAGTTGGATTCTGTACAGAGTCAATATAGTTAATTTAAAATTACTGCCGAGTGTGACGACGTAAAGGAAATGTATGACCCAGATCTGTGGTCGGAAGGTGCTTTTGTACGGCTCGTTTATGAAGTGCGAAAACCCAAGGCTGCTGTGCCCCTAGGAGAAGTGAAGCAAAAGGCGTCAGGGGGAAAGTCCTTGGTGTGAGGACTTAGACATTCTATGTTTTTAAGAAACTTTCCTTCTAAAGCAAGACCTGGACAATCTTTACTCTGTAAATTGTGACTTTCACGGAGCAGGAGAGTCTACAACAGATCTGAGTTTGGAGATAGTGCATGGCAGAATATCTAGCAGAGTGGCAATAATGTGGCATAAAAAACACAACCCTAATACCAGTGTGATCAGATTGGGGGTCTATTGGTGTATAGCTATTAAGGTTGCATATAATAATAACATTTTTGTCATTGTTAATGTGTACATGCTGTGTGAATGTCCTGGAAATGAGAATGATTATCTTGAAAAACTTGCTTTTATTGGTGCTTTTATTGAAGAGAGTGAACATACTTACTTTTATGTAATGGGTGATTTTAATGCTGATGTTTGTGATGTAAAGTCCTTATTTGGTCAACACTTGTCTCAGTTTGCTAGTCATTTGAAGTTTGCTAGTCAAGACTGGTAATACTGCCTTATGTTTTTCCGAATATTAATACATGGTACGTTCCCCAGCTCTATGTTGTCTGTTCTGCTGGTACCCATAATTAAAGATAAAACAGGGAAGATCCAGTATTGAAAATTATAGGCACATCGCTTTAACTAGTTTATTATCGTAGGTGCTAGAAGTTATTTTAGTGACTATATTAATACTACTGATGAACAATTTGGTTTTAATAGTAAACATGGCACAGATATGTGTATTTAGGCTCAATAAGAGGCTGTAATGAAGTACAGAGGGCAAAATTCTATCATGTTTCTGTGCTTCTTAGATGACTCCAAAGCCTTTGACCGTATCTATCATAGCAAATTATTTGTTAAATTACAATTACGAGGGGTTCCCCTATACCTTGTTCGGGCTCTTCATTTTTGGTACACGCACCAGACAATGCACAAAATTTCTGAACCCTTTTTGATAACTAATGGGGTGAGACAAGGAGGCATTCTGTCACCGGTGCTCTTTAACTTGTATATGGACACTCTTGCTCAAAGACTTGGAAACTGTGAAACTGGTTGTGTGGTGGGAGAGAGGCTTATTAACCATCTTTTATATGCTGATGACTTAGTTGTCATGCCTCCTTATTCTGCCGGCCTGCAGCAGCTCCTCAGAATCTGGTCAGATTTCGGTCAGCAATTTGATATAAGCTTCAACACTAAAACGTCTGTTGTTCTGGTTAAGAGGGAAGGAAGGGAGCTTTTCCCTTTTTTTTCCTCAGAGAATTTGAATTATTTATTGTAAATAAAGTAAAATATCTCAGTCATGTCGTCAAGGATGAACTTAGTGATGACGTTGATATTCAGAGACAGTATTGTAAATTGTATGAACAGGCAAATATGCTGGCACGTAAATTTAGCACGTCCTCTTATAATGTCAAATGCGCCTACAAATTCTGTCCAAAAAAAGTTAAGAACAGAATTGGTGACAAAGGGCAGCCTTGGCGGAGTCCAACCTTCACTGAAAATTATTCTGATTTACGGCCTGCAATGCAGACCAAGCTCTGACACTGGTCGTACAGGGACCGGACAACTCGTCCGGCACTCTATACTCCCGGAGTACCCCCCACAGGAGTCCCCGGGGGACACGGTTGAACGCCTTCTCCATGTCCACAAAGCACATGTAGACTGGTTGAGCAAACTCCAATGCCTCCTCCAAGACCTTAAAGAGAGTGTAGAGCTAGTCCACTGTTCCACGACCGGGACATCCACACTGCTCCTCCTCAATCCAAGGTTCCACTATCCGACACATTGTATAAGTCAAAAAGTTTCCTCATCTGCATGTAATCTGGGGTAATTAAATGTTCCTCATTGGCACAGTTTTGCAACTATTTCGACAATTGGACAAGGACAGCTGTGGACAGTACATGTGTACAAACTAGTATAGGCAAGCAATCTGAGTATTAACATATCCACATGTCAGTTTAACGCAGCAATAATATTTACCAGTATTTTCTCTAGATTATACCAGGAAATTCAATATAAGGTTGGAGTACTCATTAGCTTTTCTGTTTGGGTCAATGAGAGATATAACAGAACTGCAACAAACTACATAAATAATAAAAGAAAGAAGTTTTTTTTTACAGCAGATAGTACTGGGTCATTATTACAGGTAAACAAAAAGAGCCACAGAGAATCTCAGCTAGTAGTTTGCAGCTTGTAACACACCAGCCATCTCACCTGTATCATCCTAAACCATATGTATCAAACTAAAGGCTTGCAGGCCATATCCGGCCCGTGAATGAATTTTATTTTTCACCTGGCTGGAAAAAATCAACGCAGCTTTGTCATACCTATTTGAACCATGCTATGGATACTGGGCCCCTCTTAATAATTTAAGTATTATTCTTTTAATTTGTCTATTGCTGATTTTGCATATATACACTGGACCAAGAGGGTTGGGGTGAGTGGGTGGGGGGAAGAAAGGAGAAAGTAAAAGAATAAAAGAGAAAAAGAGAGTAATGAGAAGACAGAAAAAAAAGGACACACCAGATATAAGCATCATCTTTCAAACAGTCTTCCTCATAAAAGAAAAGAAAAAAGGAAAATTAATGAAAGGTCTGCAAAGAACTTGTTAAAGGGCAAACAGAAAATAACAAATGAAGAAAAGTTCAAGATACAACACATAATAATAATAAAAAACATTAAAAGGTCAAGCTGTATATTCTGGCATATGAACTTCTTTACACTTGTACAATTCTGATTCACTTTTGGTTGTTCAATCTTAGAAGAAGAAGAAAAAAAAAAGAAAACCAGCTGCTACACCTGTAACAAACAACAACAATCCAATCCAATTCAACTTTATTTATAGAGCACTTTAAAACAACATAGCTGACCAAAGCACTGTACACAGCCTTGGACTTAAAACCAATTTTAAATATAATACTAAACAGTATAACAACAACAAAACAAACACCTTCAACATCTTAAAAGAAAACAAAACTGACAGCGGAAGCACCTATAATAAAGCAGATAAGCTGTAGAAAAAAAGTTTTAGAAATTAAGTTTAGAAATTAATCATAGCAACACAAACATCAGCACCACAAAGAACAACATGAACATAACTATAGTTGTGGTGATTAAACCCTCAATCGTGACACAGTGACTGTCTCAGCAACAGGAATGAATAGTGATTAGTGATTGTGCAAATGAGACCGGGCCACCACAAAGATCAGAGCCATCCCAGGGGGCCCTGGGACGCAGGTGACCAGCCGCCCTCTATGAGCATTTATCCCAGCGAGTCCACCATTGGGATGACCATGCATCTGCCCAGAGGGCAGCAGAGGAAGACCCCAGCAAGAGCCCCACAGCCACAGAGCAGTGGAGCCCCGCCGACCTCATTACTGATGTGGTCTGATATCTCTGAATGGATTAATGCTTAGGTTATTTTATTTGCTTCCAATTCATGAGAATAATTTTCTTTATGATACATAATGTAGTGAAGAGCATGAAGTATGTGTGATGTTTATTTATTTATTTATTTTACCCTGTCCTGTCCAGCATCCTTACATACAGAACGGTGGTCTGTGTGTCATATTTTGCTGGACAGATTTGCTTTACTAAGGGAGACATGTTATATAAATGGCTGCCCTTGATGTTTGGAATATTTTCATTATTTTTATTATTCACCTGCATGTGTGAAAATGCAACAAGGATGAAATGTGTGCTTGCAAGGGGGCCGTGACCACACTGCACCCTGAAGCATCAGGGGGAGACAGGGGAACCCGAGGCCCCAAAGGCCCGGCAGGTCCACAGAGCAGAGCCCAGGACAGCCGAAGAAGAGAGAGAAGTGGCCCAAATAAGCCCAGAGCAGAGGGGCCCCCAGACCCGAGCCCCCCGGCGTGACAGGGCACGGCACCGAGCAGCATAGAGCGACAGTGAGCAGGCCAACGGGCACTGGGCGCCGCAGCATGGGCCGCACGTAGAGCGGGCATCCCACAGATGCCACTGTAGGCACCCCGCCTCCCCAGGACTGCCCGGGGGCAGAAGGGGAAAGGCCCAGCCCGGCCAAGAGTCCAAGACAGCAGTACCACAGATGCCCACCCACCCCCAGCAGTCCCCGCCACCACCCCAGGGGACCAAAGATCTCAGGTTGCACAAATATAACTCCGGTCGGACCCAAGGCCCAGTTCCCCCAGCCACCCTGAAGCAGAAAGGTGATGGCTTTTAACTTTTCCTCTGGAAGTTTCAAGTTAGTTCTGATGAATTTTTTAACAGCTGCCTCTGTATCTTCCTCCACCTGCTCAGGCATCCCAGAAATAACTAGGTGATTTCTCATGCTACGAGCCTTAAGATCTATAACTAATTCTTTCATTTTTTTATTTTCCACTGATAGTCAGCTTACTCTTCGGTAAGGGTTTTCACAGAGTCTCTGAGGACGTTGTTTTCCGTAGCTAGAGCTTCCACCTGCTTTTGGCTATATTCCAAACTTTCTATTAAAGATTGAAACTCACGGTGAAGAACTTCCAGCAGGGAGAGCCGAGCATCGAGGCTGGATAGCTTCCCGTCGATGGAGATTAGGATATCCGTCATATCGCTGCCAGTTGGAGAAACTGGTTTGGTCACATCGGGGGAATCTGCCGGGCGAACTCTTTTGGTAGTCGAGCCGGTTTTGGAGGCCGTCGCCGCAGCGTTGTTGGATTTACCCACTACGATCCGATGGAAGCTTTCTTCAATTAAATTCGTCGGGCTGGTGAGATCTTTGTGATTCAGAGTGACCGGGTTGGTGTGGTTTGGAGATTTAACTTGTTTTTCATTTTTTCCTCCGTTGGTGTAGGGCGTTTGTTTGTTTCAGTGTACCATGTTGATCCTGACAAGTATCGCCGAGTCTCACGTTCCAGCATTCTCTCTCCATTACAGCATTCTCAGTCTTACAGCATTCCTCCTCAATCTTACAGCATTAATTTCCATATTAACCCAGGTGACCATAGAGTGGGGGAATCTGGAATTATGTTGATAAGTCTGCACACCTCAAGCCAGAATTTCTGTATTTTTTGCCAATTAGCCAATCACAGCAGCAACTTCCTGCTGCAAACCTCAATTATCTGATGCAACAATGTAAAGAAAAGTTGAGAAAAGTACGAGGAAAGAGTAGTTCCTCCAAAATATAGTAAAAACAAGCAAAAAAAAAATTCTAAAAATGATTATAGTAATTTTCAGTGAAAGTGGTTGTACAAGATATTGAAAGACAGTGTCAATGTACAGCTTCATAGTCACTTCATTTTAAGATATAAGGAGGACCAGGTGATATTTGGGATGTTTTTTGTTTGGATTCTTCTTTCTCAGTAGTGTTCTCCCTGGTAGTGTTTGCAGCAGATGCAGGTATCAGCTTTTCCCTGTCATCTAGTTAGACTCTTCAGCTCCAGCAGGCTGAGTGATCCTTCATTGAAGCAGACTGCAAGCCTAACTGCTGCTTACCAGGACTGTGCTGCAACCTTAATGTGCTCTGGCATCCTCGTTAAAGATGCTGCTTTCACTTATTATTTCAGGCAGGTGGGGACTGCTGGGAGGTGTGTTAAAGCTCTAAAAAACAAAACAAAACAAACAAACAAAAAAACCCTACAGATTTTGCCACAGCTCTTTATTGTCAGATTTGCTGAATATTCAGAATTAGTCAGCTTGTCAAAAAATTTTCCACTCCATCTTCAAAGTCAAAACAGAGGCTCCTGTTGATACACAGGACTCTCAGCCAATGTCCTGATACACACATGTATGTGACACAAACATTTATTTTATTAATGCATCACCAAATCAGTAAAACCATAAATCAAACAGAGTAAAAGAATATAGCCACAAACAAGCAATTTGTTGGTTGTAACTTCATCAGATTCTCGGGAAGAAGCCAAAATCAAAGGTGTGAGCGTCAACAAGCTGCTGCAAACGCAGCAAAGTTCGTATTAAGTTTATTTCCAGGGTTCACCACTGGGGGCAGCAATTTTTAATAGGTCACCTCATTTTAAGTTACTTTTTTATATCTTGTCAACTTTTTTTTTTAAAGATAAAAAACAGAAGCTAAAATACTCATTCACAGGACCACTTCACTAACTTCTAGGACTACTTTATTCATTCCTAGAGTATTCTTAAATTGGGCTGCTATCCTCTGGTTTTCACTGACAGTAATGTGGTTTTCTTTTACATCTTCAACTGTGTTCCAGGTGACATTACTCTAACACAGTAACACTTATCTTGATTCCAACACTTCTGTAGTAATTTCACATGTCTTGGCTTTCTGTAGAGGCCAAGATTATACATACAGCCTTTGTAGTTGTGATGATTTACTGAACTGAAATATACTGAAAGAATCACTGGTGCAAGCTTCAAGAGTGGATGTTATAATTCAGAAAATCTCAGTCCATGAAATCAGACTATTGAAGTTCATTATGTCTGGGATCAAAGCGCAGGTAGCTTTCCTCGGCACAATACAGGAAAACAAAAGGTAAACCAGTTTCCAGCAGCGAGGAATTGAGATGACGAGCGGTATGCAGGTTAATCTATCAAAATACAATTAAATAAATAAGTTGTAGCAGTGCACCACTGAATGAAAAACTGCGACTCAATTCATTGAATTAATTCCTGCAATCCTTAGGAAGACACTTGTACCTGGAAAGACTTGGAAACTGTTCAACTGGTTGTGTGGTGGGAGACAGGCTTATTAACCATCTTTTGCATGCTGATGACTCTTTATTCTGCCAGCCTACAGCCGCTCCTCAGAATTTGCACAGATTTTGGACAGCAATTTGATATAAGGGTTAACACTAAAAAGTCTGTTGTTATGATTGTGAGGACTAAGACTCAGTCACGTCATCAGGGATAACCTTCATGATGACGATGATGTTCAGAGACAGTATTGTAAATTGTATGCACTGGCATATATGCTGGCACATAAATTTAGCATGTGCTTTTACAATGTTAAAATTCCATTGTTTAAAGCTTACTGCACACTTCTGTAAACTGCCCACTTTTAATAAGCTGCAAGTTGCATTTAATAATGCTCTTCGGATTTTACTGAAGGTCCCTCGATAGACAAGTGCCAGCCAGCTGTTTGTGTAGAATGCTGTGAAATATTTAGGGATGAACTGTTTATTTAAGAAAATATGGCAGTAGCCACAGTCAGTGTTGCGTGTGAACTCTTTCATTGATCTCTCAACAACACGTGTCACAAAAAAAGTATGGGAAAAAAACTTCATCCACGCCATTTACTTGCATCATAGCCACAGGTGATGAAATTCAGCTCTGCATTTAACCCACCTCTATAGGACTAGAGAGGAGTGGGCTGCATCTGATCATCCTAATCATCTTCCATCAGTTTGTCCTCATCTTCAGTGATTTCTTCATCATTCTCTGATAGTTCGCTTGGTTTTACATTGAAAAGACATAAAACATTTAGCCAGTGCTATAGTGCTCAATGAGGCTGAGACCCCATCAACTGTTACATTACCCAGAGTGCACTGCAGCATAAACAACCGTGAGTAAATGAGTAAAATTAGTAAAAATAATTATTTTAAAAATAAGGTCACAGTTTCTTATTTGTTGGTGTGATCTAATTCTACAAGATTCAGATTTAGATTGCTAAAGTCCTTCTGAACCTTAACCTGATTAAAACATAGACCTGACTCATCACATTGTGGACATAAAGAAATATAAAAGAAATGAAGACAAAGGCTAACTGGCTTTTATTTATTCATAGGTATGAAAAGGACGAACTGTGGGGCCCCTAGAAAGATGTAAGATATGAGCCAAATAACACTTAAAAAAAAGAAAGATTTACCTAATTCATTATTTGTATTGTTTTCTAGAGAGAAGAATTTTTATTCCCTGAGAATAAGTCCAGTGCAACATGGACTATACTTTTCTCCTTCTCCTCCTCCTTGCAGTTTTTAGAAGATAAAAAACAAAATGGATGGCTGAAATAGAAATAAAACACCTGGCTGGGCTTTAAATTGATTTGTAAGCAAAGCGACGACTGAGTAAGTGGATTTTGGTGTGTTAACGCTCTTCTGTTGTCTTAGTTGAATTGTTTCAATTACTTCTCTGTATTTTTGCTCATCAGTTTGTAAAGGTTTTTTTCAGAGAACATGTAAAATATTTTCATGACTTGTTGGATGTGAGCAGAGTTTGTTGCAGTCTCAGGACTTCTGAGCAATCATCTTTTATGTGAAGTGATAATGCAGCAATTGGTCCTGTTATTATGTCGACAAGGCAGCCTTTTGTAAATAGCTGTGAAGGTATCAGGGCAGAACAGTCACTGGGAAACGAGTAATTGGATAATTAATTTTATCTGGACAGGTCAACAGTTTGTGAATTCCCGTGGACTCATGATTGATACGTGCCATCATGACAGGATAATTAAAGGGTTGGATCTGTCTTAGTGCAAAGTGAGAAATAAGGCCAGAGTCCAAGTAAGCACAGTTGGACCGACTCTCATTTTAAGCATGCATTAGGATGGTGTTATCACCATAAACCAGATAACAGCTTTAAATAGTTGATATAATATTGATTACAGGTCGGGACTGGTATCCTGTCCAGGGTGTATCTCACCTACTAACTTCTTCATTACCACCAGATTGCCTGCGATCCGGTCGCCATTTGGTTAAATAGACTCTAAAACTTCTCCAATAAAACTTGTCAATATAGGCATGTGTCACAGGTGTGTGTGTGTGCGTGTGTTGCATGTGTGCGCTCTGCACCCTGTCCCTCCCTTCATGTGATAATTAACTGATCAGAATCACCTGACTAGGGGAGGGCTTGTGGGTTCTTTTTGTCCCCTCATTGTCAGGTGCAGAGTGTGTGACACAACAAGAAGAGCTGCGACTGTCCAGAAGAGCCGGAAGAGCAGTAAGTGTGATGCAGTTGGGTGGGGCAAGAGTAAAGTACGACGAGACGAGCCACGACCCGAAAGAGCAACAGCAGCACAGGCAACGTGCTAGATTTCGTGCCAAAGTACAGCAGGGATCTGGCTACAGGAACAAGTGTGCAACCGGGAGACACTGAGTAGAGCAACAGATGGTTGAGGAATCCTCACCAATAAGGATACTAGAGAGGACGCCTTGTCAGACACTTGCAGGGGTGAAGTGCGCTTCACCTCTCCATACAGTTAAGCCTCTCTCTTACCCGTATGATCTAGTATATAGCTGAACAATCATTTTTATCAGTTGCCCTTCATCAGACTTTGTTTGGTTTCCATTTTTAGAATTTTGGTTTATATTGTTTATAGTGGATTCAAGTCGAGGTATCTAAAACCATTGGTCATTGATACGGATGAAGACTGGTCAGTATTGGCATTGTCTGCATTAGGCATTTCTCTTCTACCAGGCCTGGAAGAAGAGTTTGAAAGGACTGCACCCCTCTAGCTCTGAGGTTTCCAAGAGGCCCTTCTTTGTTTTTAGCTTTTATCTTGCTTTTGATAAAGGTACATACAGTGGGTCAAAAAAGTATTTAGTCAGCCACCAATTGTGCAAGTTCTACCACTTGAAAAGGTGAGAGAGGCCTGTAATTTTCATCACAGGTATACCTCAATTATGAGAGACAAGATGAGAGAAAAAAAATCTAGAAAAATCACATTGTCTGATTTTTAAGTAATTAATTGGTAAATTCCTCGGTAAAATAAGTATTTGGTCATCTACAAACAAGCAAGATTTTTGGCTCTCACAGTCTGGCAACTTCTTATTTAAGAGGCTCCTCTGTCCTCCACTGGTTACCTGTATAATTGGTACCAGTATAAAAGACACATGTCCACAACCTCAAACAGTGAGTCAAAGTCCACTATGGCCACGACCAAAGAGCTGTTAAAGGACACCAGAAACAAAATCGTAGACCTGCACCAGGCTGGGAAGACTGAATCTGCAATAGGTAAGCAGCTTGGTGTGAAGAAATTAACTGTGGGAGCAATTATTGGAAAATGGAAGACATACAAGACCATTGACAATCTCCCTATCTGGGGCTCCACGCAAGATCTTACACCATAGGGTTAAAATAATCGCGAGAACGGTGAGCAGTACACCCCCTGAGTAAGCCAGTATATGTCCAGGCCCATCTGAAGTTTGCTAGAGAGCATTTGGATGATCCAGAAGAGGATTGGGAGAATGTCATATCGTCAGATGAAACCAAAATAGAACTTTTCGGTATAAACTCAACCTGTCGTGGTTGCATCCAAAGAACACCATACCTACTGAGAAGCAAGGGGGGTGGAAACATCATGCTATGGGGCTGTTTTTCTGCAAAGGGATCAGGACAATCCGTGTAAAGGAAAGAATGAATGGGGTATGTATTGTGAGATTTTGAGTGAAAACCTCCTTCCATCAGCAAGGGCATTGAAGATGAATTGTAGCTGGGTCTTTGAGCCTGACAATGATCCCAAACACACCGCCCGGGAAACGAAGGAGTGGCTTTGCAAGAAGCATTTCAAGGTCCTGGAGTGGCCTAGTCAGTCTCCAGATCTCAACCCCATAGATAATCTTTGAAGGGAGTTGAAAGTCTGTGTTGCCCAGCAACAGCCCCTTTCGTCTCCTACTAAAGGCCCGCTACACTGCCTTCAGATCAGGAGATTCACAAGCCTACAATGCAGCCAGGGCTGAACTGAAGCGGGGCATCAAGAAGGCCAAGCACTGCTACAAGCTGAAGGTTGAGGAGCACTTCTCC
>JBAMHW010000006.1:30857938-30871204 GCA_037177495.1 Rhadinocentrus ornatus | reverse complement strand
GTTTTCTTGTATTAGTGTTGAATAGTAACTGGTCCTAGCCTTACGCAGAGCTTGTTTATATGTTGATAATCTAGTTTTCCAGTCAGTCAGTGACTGCTCTAACCTGGAGTGGCGCCATTAGGTAAGGTGTAAATCTGCAAGCTGGATGGTGTTTAAAAACGCCTTGAAGTGGGATTCTGCTAAATGCTCCACCCATGTACACTCTTATTTTCTGCCGGTTATTATTCCTTTTTCTTTTCTTGGCTATTTTTTCCTCCGTCTCGCGGGCAAAGAGCATAGATGGTCCTCCATTTCAATGTAAGCTGGCAAGCTGAATAATCCACGGCCGTCTTGGCTTGTTTACACCACCCCCGCGCCCTCCCCCCGAAAGAGCGAGGACTCGCAGATAAAACGCACAAGGCTAACAAGTTTGTCCCATTTCGGCTACTGTATTCAAAGATGCGGATGCAACACGGCAGCCTAAAAATTAAAAAATTTTAATTTTGGGGGAGAAGCTTCGGTGAGAATTACTGATGAGTGCCAAGCCAGGTTTCAGTTAAAAAGAGACAGTCAATGTTATTATCTAGAATCAGACCATTAATAATAAAAGATTAGTTTGACAGTGATCTGACATTTAAAAGAGCCATGTTGAATGATACAGGAAAGTTCGGTTTTGAGATTGTTAACTTTTGGATGAATGGGAAGGAGACATCTGACAGTAGAAGTGTATAGATATGAATAGGGATGGCTATAATGACTGCTGGTGATGTGCACGTGTGTAAGAGGGGAGAATCTCGACTGGGGGACCTGTGTTCTGGCTGGACCACCAATCTGATAGAGCTTTACAGGAGTGGATGGTGAGTTCAATGTTAAATGCAAGGAAACAAGAGCCTGTGTCATTTGGGTGTAAGCTGTCTGGTTTGAAAAGGTGAGGTCTATTGTAAAAAATGGTGAAGTTGTCATCGCTATAAAATATCAAGCCCCTCCCTTCCAGACGTCACCTAGAGACAGTAATCCATGATTTTACCACCTAATGCACTACTGCACCATTTGTAAACTTAGCTGCATCACCCGTATATGCCAGCATCAGCTGACCAGATGCTTTTAACTGTCTTGTTCATGGCTGAGTGTTGCTTCTTAAAGTCCCCTAAAATTGCAACCACCGAGTCCGCCTGATCCCGCTCTAAACATGTGATCTCTTCAGCCAGCCACTCGATAGCCTCGCTCACAGGCTATCCCTGAGGTGGGATGTAGACCCCCACAAAGATGGAGGAGGAAAGCTCCTGCGGTAAATAAAAAGGCTTTCAATTCTGAAGAGGGAACTGTAGGTTCAGGTTAAAATGCTTGTGTCCAACTGTGACATCAGTACACCAACCTTTGTGTATGTAGAAGCATTTTCCGCCATCCTTTGATTTCCTCGACAACTCCATGATGCGGTCCACGTGAAATAGCTGAAAGACTGGGAGATTTACTTTGCTGTACGGGATAGAGCTTTCTGTGAGCCTGCCTAGTGTGCAAAGTCTCTGTTGGTCCTGTTCAGAAGAAGCAGCTCGTCTATCTTGTTAGGGAGAGATCGGACATTGGCTATATGCACATCAATATACATACCCATACACCCATATGTATGTACACATACGCTCACATTTACAATATATACACATATCTACATACATACATATACATAAGCACACATATACACGTACATACACACATGAATATGTGTGCTTATGTATATGTATGTATGTATATGTACAAACATATAAAGGAAACTACAAGTGACCAACTGGGAAAAACTTAAAGCATTTTTATTTATTTATTTTTATTTGTGAGTAAACCAGTACTGAAGTCAGACTTAAAAAAATAAATAAATTAATACTGTGTCACAAAGTAAGTGGTTACGTAAACATGATAACAAGAAAAAACTGATTATTATAAGGTGTGTTTAAAGCACAAAATATTAATTCGTAGCCATGAAATACTAATTAGTGGCCATAAAATACTAAGAAATGATGATATCATTCCTGGACAGCTGGATAAATAAATCGAGCGCACCTTCTCTAAGGTCTAAGATAGAGTCATTAAAGGGGCTACAGCTACATGATGGACAGAGACAGTATGATCAAGTTTTATTTTAGGTTGGGAATGAGCTACAAAGGCAATCCTGAAAAGCCTGGCTCTGCAAGGAACCATTATTACCAAGAACCATTTAAACAGGATATTAAGAACCAGGCGAGGATACGACTTGGATGCTGGTAATGATTTTTATTGTTGAATAACTGCAGGGCCCTGGAAAGGATCACGATTACCGGTGGATGTTTACAAAGATTAAACAACATGGTATTTCTATCAGAAAAGAAACGTTAGAATCCTCCTCTCTGTCCTGAATCCAATCGGTTCCCAAGTTTGCCAAGCCAGACATCTCAGAAGGAGGCAATTTTTTGCTCAGGGACCTAACTTTGTGTGGCACATAGACTCATGTGACAAAGTTATCGGGGGGTACTTTGTGGAAGCAGTGGGGCGCTGCGGGGGATTTCCTAAGCTCATACGAACTGACATGGGCACTGTGAATGTGGTGGTCAAAGAATTTTAGCGTTATTTATGGAAAAATGAAGTGGATGACAGCAGCGGATAGAAGCTACATCACAGGAGCAAGTACTGCGAACCAGAGGATTGAGAGCTGGTGGGGAGTAATGAGAAGTGTTTACCCGTCAGGATCTGTTACCTCTACCCCCGCCCGCGGGAAAAGGGGCGGAGTCAGTCGTGCTTTCAGGGAAAGGCACGTCCTATGGCACATCCCCGCAATTTTGCCTCTCTGTTGGCTCTTTTTCTAGCTCCGTGCCTCCACCACACTCGTGCCACTAAGGCGCAACATCGTCTTAGGTGCTTTGTGAGAAGAAAGCCTGTTTGATTTGGTTATAAACAAAGAACCACACTTAGTGTTTTTTTTGTGTAATGTATGGAAACTTCAGGTTTATTCAAATAAAATTATTTACCATTTAAAGTGCACACTGTGTGTTTTCCTGACTGTATTGGGCTACATTCTTTCTGCAGGAATGCAGCTGCATGAATTTGGCCAAAAGAAAGCTCTGTTAAGTCATATTGTTGTGGGAAAACTATATCTGATGGGTTTCTGCTGACTTGTCTTCAGTCCAGCAGTAGTTGCAAAGGCTGAGGCCCACCTGTCAGATACCGTTCCCCTTGTGTTTAAAGGGTGAAGATGTTCCCACATCTATCATAGTGCTACTACTAACTTGTATAAAGCAGCCTGCTGATCTGAGGGAACGTGACGATGTGCATGGTAGAAGGAAGTCTGACAGATACTGTGGGGTGAGACTCTGGAGGCACATTTAAAACTAGAAGTTTAAAATTGACTCTAAAACAAACGGGTAGCCGATGAAGTGAAGCCAAGACCGGAGTCATGTGCTCTCATTTTTTAGTGCCAGTTAAAAATCAAGCTGCAGCACTTTGGAGCAGCTGCAGTCGATTGAGGAGGCCTGACTGAGCCCAGCGTAAACTGCTTTGCAATAGTCTAAGTGATTAGAAATAAAAGTCTGAGGTTTGCTGCAGGTTTCAGATAACTAGTCAAGAACCCAGGTCATCCAGACCCTTGTAGGCATCATTGGGCCCAAACAGCATCATCTCAGTCTCTTATTTAATAAAATGAAGAAAATTTTATGACATTCACGCCTTATTATCCTCTATACAATCAAGTAATGGTTTTGTTGAGGATGCACTTTTTCAGGAGGAAATTAATCTGTCTGTCATCAGCATAAAAGTGAAGGACATGCCAAGCCTTCTAGGAATCGCACTAAGAGGAAGCAGTTTTTGAGCAAGAATAAACAGAAAAGGTTCAAGAATGGAGCCCCGAGGACTCCACACTCGAGAAGAGCAGAAGAGGACTCTGCAGCTCCAATCTGGACCGTAAAGCTCTGCTCAGTTAAATAAGATATTAGCCATTGCAAAGCCCCACCCCAAATACCAACCCAGTTCTCCAGGCGAGACAAAAGGATCTGATGGTCAACTGTGTCAAAGGCTGCTGGGAGGTCCAACAGTATCAAAACCACACAGTGACCTGAATCTGTGGTCATAAAAACATCATTAAAAAGTGCAGACTCTGTACTATGCAGTGTTTTAAACCCAGACTGAAACAATTCAAGGACATTGTTGTTCTTCAGGACAGAAGGCAGCTGGGTACGCACAACTTTGTCCAAAACTTTGGAGATGAAAGGAAGGTTGGAGATCGGCCTGGAGTTTGATAGGATGGAAGAGTCCAGGCCGGGCTTCTAAATTAGTGGTGTAACCACTGCATGTTTACAACTTCCCATTTGTTAAGCTGCCATTATTGATATGGAGCACATAGGGAGCTAAAGTGGGAAGACCTCTTTAAAGAGACGAGGTGGAATGGGATTATTGGAAGATCCAGCAGGCTTCAAAAGTCTTACTAGATTCTCCAGAGACTGCAGGGTAAAAGGCTCAAACTGGTGAAAAACAGCAGAGCATGAAGTGGAAACAGAGGGAGGAGTAATAAGGGCCCTAGTACTCACAACCTTGTCAATGAAAAGGTTCTTAAAGTCCTCACACATTTTTGTTAGTAGTGTACAAAAACCAGAGTTAATGACTTTAAAGAGAAGATGTCATTGCTTTCCGTTAGAAGCAATGACATCTGAAAAATACTTTGCTTCGGCAGCTTTCACAGATCTTTGGTAAGATTGCTATCTCTTAGTATCTGGAAAGACATGTAACCCATCATTTGTCCATTTACCCGCCTGGCAGCGCTGTGATGTTATTTAGGCAAGGCTCATGCCTGGACCGAGGATGTCATGTCTTCAATGGAGCCACTGTGTCCAACAGGGTTTCACATGCCGATTTAAAGTGTCAACATTAAAGGCGAAACAAGACACAGAATAATGACAGAAAACAGCAGAGAACTGAGCATCAGTAATAACCCGAGAATGCCGCGCCGGAGCGCAAGATTCAGAAACAAACAGCGGGAAGTCGTTCATATAAGGTCTTTACACAACATAAACAACAGATGTGGAAAGGATTTAATTTGGTTTGAAATTATTTTGATTATTTTGCTAATTTCGCCTAAAGTTATTCTCTTCAGTACACCCCGATTGTTTGATACTAGTCTGTTTTTAACTCTGAACCAAGTTTTCACCTTTTAACAGATGAGCTAAAAATCTGCCAGAGTTCAGGAAGAAAATGGCATCAGTACATCACAAAGTTTGTCCTGTGAAGCATAGAGGGTGCTCGATCATTTGGAAAATCCTAATCCAGATTGTTTTGGTCAGGATCAGAATTAGGTGTTGTGTTTTAGATGTGCAATGTCTTAGGTACCACTCTGTGTAAACAGAGGTCTGCAGAGTTACAGAATCAAATGAGAACGTCTCTTATTTAGAATTAAAAAAGCCCTTATGGAGAGCTAGAGGAGAGGATTTTAATCATGTGGAGAACATGGTGCTGTTTAACAGTTATGATGCATGGTTACATGGTTGTAACAGAGTGAACTTATCAGCTGTCATCATGCCAGCTTGTATCAGCCAACCAATCAAATAGAGAGAAGCAGTCTCCCCAGTAGCATGGAAAGCGGACAATGACCTTGTTGTTGCTGAGTCTGTCCTGATGGCATGTCAGACAGAAATGATCAGATAAGCCTTTTTGTGGGAGCAGATCAAATTTTATTTATAAAGCACTTTTTATACATAAGTAGCACAAAGTGATTTACATAATAAAATGCACACAAAAACAATGTTTGCAAATGGGAAATAATATGAAACAGCAATTAAATATCCATACCTGCTCTTTCTCATGCACACGCATGTTATACCCAAAGTACCCCCACCCCCATCTCTTAACATATTAAGAATATAATCTGGCATGACTGTACTGTGAGGAAACAATATCTTTCAATAAGAACAAACAAGAATGAAGGTTTAGTTAAAGGAGCTTATAAAACAACGCGCCTTAGTAAAAACAAAGCCATTAAAACAGAACTGAGAAAATTACAAAAACAGGTGGTTTTCAGGGCATGAATAAGTAAATGAATAAGTAAAATTAAATAAAAATTATAAAATGAAGCAGCCTAAACAAGGTAAGATAACAATTTATTTATAAGCTCAGCTAAAAAGGTATTGAGCCTCTATTTAAAAGCATCAACAGTCTCTGCAGCCTGAGGTTCCCTAGATGACGACCGTTGTGGTGGAACGAGGCCTCGTCGTAGGTTTATTCCTGACTTTAGGAACAACTAAGAGGCTGGTACCAGGGTCTGCGAGGGCTCATATTTCAACGAGAGAGGACTCTGGTGATTTATATAATGTGATAAAATCCTGTCTATGTGACATTTCTAATGTGTTGAATAAAATCTAGCTCAGATTCGAAAAGGACACCCAGATTTCTCACACACTGAGAAGGATTAAAATGTTGAGATTCTGGCAAAATGATCTCTCACTTGTCTTCAGGACCGGTATGTAAAACTTCAGTTTTGTCCTGAATGAGCTGTAAGACGTTCTCTGCCATCCATGACTTTTAATATAAAATCCAGTTTAAAACGATGTTAACTGGCTCCAGGTCATCAGGAAACATGGCGATGTAAAGCTACGTATCATCAGCATAGTTGTGGAAATCTCACAGATTAATAATGATTGGGCCTAAAATTGAACCCTGGGGTCCCCAACAATATAGCCCCAGGTCCAGATGGTTCGGACCAAATGGTCCAGGTCCAGGTGGTTATCCAGCAGAAGTCCACAAAGAATTTTGGACAACGCTGGCACCCACTTACTACAAGATGATTAGAAATAAAGGAAAAACAAAAAATACCTTCAAATATGAACCTAGCTAATATTACTCTACTATAAAAGCAGGAAAAGACCCGACACTTCCATCTAGTTACCCCTCAGTTTCATTAATAAATGTAGATCTTAAAATATTTAGCAAAGATCTGGCCAGAAGGATAGAAAGAAATAACCCCTCTAAAAACACATTCTGACCAAAGGGGCTTTATTAAAGGTAGACATTCCTCTACTAACATGCAGATTAGATTAACATAATAGATTATTCCATCCTACATAATCTGGAATCCACAGTCATTTCTTTAGTAAACTGGAAATTTTTATTTGCAACATTAAAGAAATTTGGGTTTGGGTAATCTTTTATAGGCTGGATAAAAATATTATATAACAACCCAAATGCATGTGTGAAGACCAATGATCAAATGTCTCCAAGCTTCTGTTTGCAGAGAGGCACCAGGCAGGGCTGCCCGCTTTCTCCTTCACTTTCTGCTGTTTTTATTGAACCCCTAGCTGCTGCCATAAGACAAAATAAAGAGAATGAAGAAATCCATACCATATAGAACATAAGATAAGTCTTTATGCTGATGATGTATTACTTTTCCTCCAGAACTCACCGACATCTCTACCCCAGACTATAGTCTACTGGCCTAGGACTATAGTTATGCCCATTAACTGTGACCTACAAAGCATACTAATACTACACTACAGTCTGGAAACATTAGATATTTAGGCATCAACATTTCCCCCAGGAAATTAAAACTAACAAAGCTAAATTATGTCCACCTACTTCAAAAAAAAAAAGCAAAAAAACTTAAAATGGTGGCGGTGCTTACCCATATCACTCATGGGAAGAGTTGCCACAATTAAAATGATGATTCTACCTAAAGTTACCCACAAAACCATCCTCCAGCTGATTTAAGTCACTGGAGTCACATATACCTAAATTTCTATGGAAAAACAAGCCATCACTTATCAGTCTAAAAACTTTACAACAATCCAGACAGAGGTGGATTGGGCCTACCCAATTTTAATCACTATTTCTTAGCTAACAAGCTGCAATATATCTCCACATGGCTCAAACCTAGCGGTCTGGATGAACCATGATTAGATGTAGAGCAAGCATTGTGAGAGGATCTCGTTATCTCTGACCTGCCATTCATCAGCTCAGCCATCAAAGCACATATGTGTTTTAGGAGCATTAATATAAGTTCCTCGTTAATGGCTTAAATAAAGGAATAAAAGCACAAAATATTGGGAAATACACCAGCTTAAATCTCTTTTATGCAAATAAATAAATAAAAATGCCATTAACCAGTTAAACTTGCAGTTACCTTCTGCAGGGTGGCAGAATTCTTGAATCTCCATGCTCCAAAACTATTATCAAAAATATATGGTCTGTTATCTAAACTAGAAGACTCAATCTCCCTTCCAACTTCAAAATTGGAGGCTGACCGATCAAGTAACTTTAATCAAGGTGAACAAATATGTTTAAACACCTTTAAAATGATTAAGAATTCAAATATGCAACTAATACATGTCGCTTGGGGACTGAGCACCACACTAGGAAGAGACCGGCTATATTTAATGAATACAACAATAACATGGAACAACTTTAATTAAGCTTTTGCAAACTGAACAATGTTTTGCCCTTTTTGTGGAGCCAACTTCGGCCAATTTACACCTTTTTGTTCTTTCTGCGGACGGTCTCTGGAGCTTTTATGGGACACAGACCAGACGGAAGAACCCGATATCCTGCAACAATGCATTCAATATTTCAACGAAGGTCACTCATATACTGTAATCTTGGACATGATATCAAGTTTATATGGTGTAAAAATGAGTTTGAGGACTCTTAAAAGTAAACTCAATAATGCTGGGCTCTACCGAAGAAAGTTTTATAGCTCCAGAACACCATTATTAATGCAATCAGACTGGAACTTAAGCTAATTGAGTCCTGGGGGTCCATACATAGAAAGGGAAGGTAAATATAACATTTTCTTTGGTTGATTTGTATAAAATATGTATAATCTCCAAAGAATGTATCGACTTTATAGGGCTCATATATATATATAGGGTTTTGGATGGAGCTATTTGCAGATCTCGGAGATGTTGGACACTTTAACGGGAGTCATAAGCATCAGTGTCTGTTGAGATTTTGCTTTGGTGATAATGTTCAGAAGAACCTAGATGAGTGTGTGAGACTGTGGAACAGTCACCCAATCCGTCCTAATCATTTATAAAAACCAGGCAACTGGAAGTCTGCTGCAGAGCTTTACATAAAGCTAAAAGAAATTGCCCAGCTCTAAATCAGGGTGAATTATTTATTTCACCAACAACTAAGTGCCTGTCATTGGTTGTTTTTTATGATTTTGAAGTGCTGGAAAGCTAAATATTGTCCACAGTTTTACTACTTGTATTAGCATTTTAGTAATGTAAAGTCAAATAACTCTGCTGCCTGTTTACCTACGGAAGTGGGGACACATCAACAAATGTTACAGGCCCAAACATTTTGAATAAAAAAACTACTAAAAATAAAACATATTGCACAGTATTGTGTTTATTGATATTTTTTCAAGGTTAGAACACATTACTCCCTCAGATAATTACTTTTTAACAACACTGTCAAAATGTTTATATTTTAAATATCTACATAGTCATAAAAGTTTTTTATTTCTTTTATTTTTTTTTATTTTATTTTTTTTAAAGTTGTTTTAACTAACTTTAGAACAGACTGACAAAACTCAGTACCTCAGATAGGTATCATTAACATTGTGAACTATTTGACCAACTTAAATTACAATGTGGTCTCATAGAAAAAATAAAAAGCAGTACTACGTGACTGTCAAGGTGACCTCCTAAAACTGAAATCCATATTGGCATTTCCCCCTCTATGTCCCATTCAAAACAGTTCTAAAATTTAAATACAAGAGAAGAACAAAAAGGTACAATTTGTCATCTCTTTTAGAACAACAAACCTAACAAGTCTACCCAGACAAGAACTCTAGGGTCATCTCGTCACATTGCTTAGAAACAACTAAACCCTGGAGAATTCTGAATTCCAAAGTCTATCTGTGATTTAAACACAGGGTATGAGTCAATCAGTGGTAATTTCAGTGTGTTGAGACATGTATTTGCCATTGGGAGTAAGGAGTCATGCAGGAACTGTAGCTTTGGCTTTGGGTCCAATCCAGAAGGGGGAAGTGATGTCAGCCCAGTTGCAAACATCAAAACATCCTCCACAGACACAGCAGCCTGGTCTTCTGCAAAGAAGACCAGGCTGCAATTGTATCTGAATTGTATATTCAGATACAATTTCACAATGTCTTGTCACAAGTAGTTAATAAGGATTGACAAACCTTCACAGTCAAGGAGATAGTCTGCCAAGAATCCCACAGTTTGACTCTCCAGGAGTCCAGGAGTAACAGGAGGCTTCCTGTTACTCCCAGATGGATTGAAGTCAGGTTTGAAAAGCCTCTCTAGGTCAAGCACTGTTAGCTTCTTTTCAATGTGACACAGGACTGGAGACAGCAAAGTGGGGTGTTGCTGTAGTGCCTCAAAAAAATGAAGTGCTGAAAGACCATCTTTAAATCTAAAAATGAACACAACATAATGCAATTTCCTGTTCACTAGTGTATTAATACATGCACAAACACATGGCCTTGTGGAATGTGAACTCAAATTATCTATTTTTGTTGTTCTAACATAGCAAAATCTATGCTATTATATTCTATTCTTAAATTGTTCACAAGCATAGCATTATTTGGAAAATAGTCTTACCTATCAAGTACAGATGAGCTGCATTCAACTACCACCTGAGGTAGTTGGAAACAATGTCTTTCTTCTCTTCAAGTTGAAACATGTCTCAGACAACCTGCTGTCTGTAACAGAGTGCTGTGTTTCATGACACATTCACGCAGGACGTCCACTGAAGCAACATTCTCAATCTGAATAACAAAAAATTGGACATGAACACTTTAAAAGTATGATTGATCTCCTTGCCCATTTTTCATTCCATGACAGAGAAGGCATAGTGTAAACTTATCAAGATTAAGCTAACGTACAATCAGTAATAAAGGAAGTGAACACTCCTGAAAAATAAGTTAATGCAATAATTCTGTTCCATAACACTGGAACCCTGTGCTGACCTCAGCTCTTGTAAGACTATGTCTTTGTCAGTTACTGAAGCAACTGTTGCTCTGAATGAAGCCTGACCTGCAAGATAATGGACCAGATCTTCTGACAGAAAATGAGGTCCTGGACCTCAATGCACAACAGATACTGCAATCATCTTTCCTGCCATGTAGTATTAATCCTCTCTAATAGCAGTAAATAAATACATAATGAAAAACAAAGCATATATTATGATAGATTTTGCAGACATTTGACCCTATGTATACCATTTGCATTGTAGACCAGGAACCAATGTCCTTCTGGTCCATTAAAAATGGGATGGTCTTTCAGATGTTTCATTAGCAGACTCTCGTCTGGGCCACCTGCTTCCAGTCCTTCTTCCAAAACACCATTTTACTAGCATGTCATTGGTTTCAGAGTATGATGAACGCCTGAAATCTCTAACTGCACCATCTCAAACATTAGCCCTCGAGATGTTGAATTTGCTGACTCTTCCATGATCTATAGCATGGGACAAGTTTGCAAGAATGTCAGTTAGGGTAATGTTCATGTCGTCCCTGTAATGACAAAAGTGACAAAGTTAGAGGACATTCGAGACTGCCCAGTGTACTTGTTTTAAATAAAAATTATTTAGGTATCACTTTACATGCTGTGTATTGTACGTGAAGGGACTTCAACCAGCTCATCAATGTCTTCTTCAATAAAGGGTGGGCACAGTTCTGTGTATTTGCTGTTGGAAAATGATAATTCCCACAATAAAACATGTTCAGTTCAGCCATTCATTGTCTGCATCCATTTTACAAACCCAAATGTAATCAGTACTTTAAAAATTTAGGGCAGCAATGTCATTTCTCACTTACTTATAAGGAGTGTTGACTGGATTTTTCTATATCAGATATCACAATCTGGAAAAAATAAATAATTTAATGAAAACTTAATGAAATAATTATTTAATTCATTCCTTAAATAAATAAATAAATAGGGTTAACATTTTATTCCAAGGGGACATAAAGCGTAATAAGAATCATTATTAAAAATGGCATATAAGTTTCTCCACCTAAACGTTTATCACAGAAAACGTGAAAATGGGCTTTTTATATCATCAAGAAAAACTATTTCTTTTGTAAAAAATGTGTACTTACTCTTTCTCAATATGTTTGTATTTAGGGGTACTGTGGTCTTGTGGTTAAAAAACCTGAGAGGAAATGCGAACGGTCCTCAACATGTGAAAAGCTTTAATGTTTCTACACCTCATCAGCTGTGAAAGAGTAATTTGTTTCTGAAATTAATAATTATAAATTGCAGATAATCAAAATAGTCACTCATGCATATTCCAAAAGAATTACCAAAACACAGATTTAATACTAAATAGGATTACAAATTAACATACCACATTGTCAGCCTGTTGTTTGTGCTTATGTACCAAGCAGCAGTTCAGAGTACCCACTCTTTTTGGAGTCCTTGGAGGAGGTGTTGGAGGGCACTCCTTCCGGGGACTCCTTTGTTCTGCTGGGGGACTTCAATGCTCACGTGGGCAATGACAGCGAGACCTGGAGGGGTGTGATTGGGAGGAATGGCCCCCCCTGATCTAAATCTGAGTGGTATTTTGTTGCTGGACTTCTGTGCTCGCCGTGGATTGTCCATAACGAACACCTTGTTCAGGCATAAGAGTGTCCACCTGGCACCAGGACACTCTAGGCCACAGTTCGATGATCGACTTTGTAATCGTATCGTCGGACTTGCGGCCGCATGTCCTGGACATCTGGGTGAAGAGAGGGGCGGAGCTGTCAACTGATCACCACCTGGTGGTGAGTTGGCTCATATGGTGGGGGAGGATGCCGGCAAAGCTTCAACCATGTCCCGGGTGAGGCAGGGGACATTGAATCCGAGTGGGCTGTGTAAGGGATACCTTCAATCTGAAGAAAAGGGCCCGATAGGACTACATCACAGAGCCTTTTTGGCCTGTGGGACTCCAGAGGCAGCTGATGGGTATCGGCGGGCTAAGCAGAGCGCAGCTTCGGCCGTCTCTAAGGCAAAAACTGTTTGTGAGCCAATCTACATGTGCTTTGTGGACTTGGAGAAGGCATTCGAGCATGTCCTACAGAGACTCCTGTGGGGGGTACTCCGGGAGTATGGAATGCCGGGCCCACTTGTACGAGCTGTCTGGTCCCTGTATGACCGGTGTCAGAGCTTGGTCCGCAATGCTGGCAGTAAATCAGAATCATTTCAAGTGTGGATTGGACTCCGCCAAGACTGCCCTTTGTCACCGATTCTGTTCATAACTTTTGTGGACAGAATTTCTAGGCGCAGCCGAGGTGTTGAGGGGATCCGGTTTGGTGGCCTCAGGATTGGGTCTCTGCTCTTT
>JBAMHW010000006.1:30815451-30827266 GCA_037177495.1 Rhadinocentrus ornatus | reverse complement strand
TTCTCAGGTGTTCAAATACTTATTTGCAGCTGTATCATATAAATAAATTGTTACAAAATCATACATTGTGATTTCAGTTTTTTTTTTTTAGATTATGTCTCTCACAGTGGACATGCGCCTACGATGAAAATTTCAGACCCCTCGAAGATTTGTAAGAGTCAACCAAAATAGCACCATGTTCAAATACTTATTTTCCTCACTGGATATATATATATATATATATATATATATACTTTTTTATGGTTTTTTTTCCTGTACTATGGCACAACAATTTACTTTGGGATCAATAAAGTTGTTGGTATTGTTGTGGTCTCAGTCTGATGATGTCTAACTGTGAACAAGATGATGAAGGACTGTTTAGATACAAGACTTTATTGAACCAGAACATTTAGTGGACCATTCATAGTTCAGACACTTCTTTTGATTTTTATGGCTAATTATCTTGTTAGAGAACAGCGTGTTACAGCATAAATACTGAAACATTGAACAGTTGTACATGTGCATCCAAAAGTTTAGAGGTCAAACTTAGTTTACAAGTGAATGTTAAAGTAGATTTTAGTTTCATTCGGACACACAAAAAGGTGAGTATTCCTAACTTTTAGTGAGTAGTGCATATAAAATTATATATAGACACATTTCTAAAAAATTTTTACAATTTTAGATGCATATAACATGCATGTTAAAAGAAACGCATATTTGTTCCATCGTATGTTGTCTTAAATGAAAGATTCTATGCGGTTCTTGCATTTGGACATAAGTTGGACCTATTTTCAGCTACTTTATCTGACCATGCCCACTGAATGTCCGGGCCAGTTCTGTTCTGCAATCCGCAGCTGGGGTTATTGATGGTTGAAGAGTAAGAGAAGAAGAGCCCACCTGGATGATGGGCTCCTGAGGATCGTAGCCACTGGTGTACTCAGTGTTCCTGCACCAGTCCTCCACATCAATCTCCGGCATCCCCGACAGCAGGAGCTCCTGGAACAACACACGCACGCACGCACACACACACACACACACACATACACACACACATATAGATACACACAAACAGACAGACAGACATAGAGGATGAATAAGTTACTCCATAATAGGGATGTCACGATTTTTGTACACATTTTCTTGGTATGATTATTGTCTAAGAAATAATCAAAATTTTATGATTATTACCATTATTATGCGTCAATCAATTTTTCAGCACAATAATGTGTAAATTCAGCTGAACACTCCTTATGTCTATTAGTTTTTTTTATTTCTATCTTTTCATGTCAAACTTTATATATATATATATAAAAATATAACAACAAAAAAAAGTAAGTAGGAAGTCTCATTCTAGCTAATAATAAAAAAATAATAATAATAATCCTTTTTAGTCCCATAGTGAGAAAATTTTTTCTCTGTATTTATCCATCCTAGTTGCTAGGAGCAGCGGGCTGCCAGATTCCGGTGCCCAGGGAGCAGTCAGGGGTTGAGGGCTTTGCTAAGGGATCCACAGTGGTTTTTACCTTTGTTGCCAGGCTAGGGACTTGAACCCAGGTTCTCCAGACCCAAGCCCACCTCTGTAACCACTAGGCTACCACCCAAAAAATCTCTTCTCCCCTAAAAAAGAATAAATAAATTCTACATATAAATTCTGTCAGATGGAAAAGGCTACAAGTCCTCTACCTGGATGTGGGAGGCATATTTTTGTAAACCACGTTATAAAAACGACTCTGAAGTTACCTTCTGATTCGCAGTTTCCAATTCGTCGTATATGTAAAGGGTGATTCCACTGAATTTCTCAACCAACAGTTAGACCAGGTCCTTTGACAAAACTACAACACCTAGACTCTATAAAAAATGAACTGAAATATCCAGAACCGAGACTGCCCACTGCAGGAACTTAAATCATCTTGAAAGGTCCACACATACCTGAAGCCAAAACTTCTGAACAGGTGTGCAAGACCACAAAGCATGCAAATAATAATCGGGTGTGTTATTAGTGCAATGTGAGCAGATGTTTGATTGTGCTACACCTATCTTGAACATCCTTTGTACTGTAAAGCATTTAAACACATTTGTGACCAATAGATTTTATTGAAACTACTGGATAAGATTTTTCCCATTTTACAGTGAGAAGTGATATGGAATCTCCTAATCTATATATTTTTTATAACATTTTTGGCACCCTAGCTGTAAGTCTATTTGGCTGAAGGTGGATTTCTTACTTATCCATCCATCCATACATACATTTTCTTCCGCTTATGTGGGGTCGGGTTGCGGGTAAGATGCCTAAGCAGGGAAGCCCAGACTTTGTCCAGGGGGATCCCAAAGAATTCTCAGGTAAGCCGAGAAATTTTGTCCCTCCAGCGTGTCCTGTGTCTTCCGGCCTCCTCCTGGTGGGACGTGCCTGAAACATCTCACCAAGAAGGCATATAGGAGGCACCCTGACCCGAACCACCTCATCTGGCTTCTCTCCTCGATGTGGAGTAGCAGCGACTTCTCTGAGCCCGTCCCGGATCACAGAGCTTCTCACCCTATTTCTAAGGGAGAGTCCGGCCACCCTGCAGAAGAAAACTAATTTTGGCTGCTTGGATTCACAATCTCATAATCACTACCCACAGCTTGTGACCATATGGTAGGAGCACAGATCGACCAGCAAATCAAGAGCTTTGCCTGGCTTAGCTTCTTCTTCACCACAACAGACTGATGCAGAGTACACATCACTGGAGACGGCGCACTGATCCGCCTGTCGATCTTACAGCCGCTTTGTGACCAGGATCCAACTCACGCTGTGACAACAGTTTTTTCCTCGCTTGTGTCGTATTTTAATTTTGGAGCACATAATGTCCATTAACATGTACCTGGTTCTTTCAGTTTTTTACACCAGCTCCCATAAGGCTTGTCATCCACACCGATTTCCTCTATCCATGCCCATCGCCACTTATTTTTCAGTCCTTTATCAATAAGAAGGATCTTTTCTCTGAGCTTCATAAACCTAGCTTCCATGTAGGGCTGGACAATAATTCAATATCAATATATATCGCAATATACTTTTGTTCAATAACGGTAATATGAATTTTGAACAAATTTCCGATATTTCGATATACAAACACTATAAGATTACAGCGTTTCACTGACTGGCGTTCAAGCCGAACAGAAAGAACTGCAACACATTGGCTACGTAAGTGATGACGTACACCCCAGACACGGAGCCTGACCAATGAGCCCCGACCAAGCCAAGCAGCATTAAAAAAAAAATAAATAAAAAAGAAGCCCAGCAGCAATTGGCTGTGCTCAGCGTGAGGTAGAAGGCCAGGCTAGGCTAGGCTAAGCTCCAACGCTGCTAGTTTTAGCTACAAAACAAGTGCTCATGTCTGTAAAACAAATGTGACTGAACAAGCTTCTACAAGCGAAGAGAAAGCAGACGAAGTTGTTGATAAGAGAGGAAAGACTAACTCGGTGGTATGGAAGTGGTTTGGCTCAGTGTCGCCAACTTAGCGACTTTGTCCTGTTCGTTTTTACTCCCCTCTAGTAACTTTTTTTTTAGCGACTAGCAACAGACCTTGCGATTTTTTCTGGTATTATTGGACACTTTTGGGGACAGACGAATATGCTGAGTCAGAAGATGAAGCACCAATTGTTGCTCAGTCTTTTTTTCTATTTTTTTTTTTTTTTGTAGCAATTCTGAGCATTTTTCTTTTTAAGCCTAGTTGAAGCACCTTTTTTAAAATCTTTAAGAATAACATAATAAGCCTATGTTATAGTTTAAAGTGAAAGCTATTATTATTGAGAAAGGTAAAAGTTTTATTCGACCTTTGATGGTGATTTTAAATTACTTTGTTTGAAGGATAATTTATTGTACAGTTTTTATTTCTAAAATGTTATACTGGAGTAGTTTCATAGACTTGGCAAAATCATTTTTAGTTTTACAGCATCTGTTGTGGTCATTTTTGGGACTTTTGAGGTTTTTATTTTGTTTATATCGATATTGGAATTATATCGTATCGAACAAAATTAAGAAATATATCGTGATACAAGTTTTGGCCATATCGTCCAGCCCTACTTCCAATGGCAGCCTTGAGGAGGTCTACAATGGCAGAAGTAGCATTTATTAAGTGACTTAATTTATATGTAGGCTCAATAGACCAATAGGCCAAATTTAAATGCATTTCCTTACACACAACACTTAATATATACGTAAAATATATATTAACGTAAAAACACAATAATTAATCACCATATTGTCACACATAGACTCCACGGAGACAAGAGCAGGTTAACATCTCTTAAGGAACGTGGAACTGGGGAATATATGGAGGGACAGGTGATGGGAAACAGGTGTGAGCAATATGGCTTGACTGGAGTGTGGATCAGGGACAGGTGTGGAGGCTGAGGGATCCAGGGTGTGGTGGCTGTGGTACTTGGTCTAGCCAGGTGAGAGCATGACAGTGTGCTGCATGCGCTGGAGCTGGATCTCTGGCAGCCGGCCAGAGGGCTGTATGGGATGCAGCTGGGCCTCCAGGAAACGTGCAGTTAGGATCTCTGGAGGCTGATCAGATGGGCTCTCTGGCATCTGGGCAGGCGGGATCTCTGGAACTTAGACAGACGGGATCTCTGGCGGAAGGCCAGAGGGCGGCACCGTCTGGGGAGCAGGCGTGGGAGGCTGCGGAGCCGGGCCGGACCGGGGAATAGGCGTCGGACGCTGAGGAGCCGAAGCAGACCGTGGCAGGGGCGTCGGACGCTGAAGAGCCGGAGCAGACCATGGCAGGGGCGTTGGACGCTAAAGAAACGGAGGCGACACTGGACAGACCGGCGTGGAAGCCGGGGGTGACACTGGAGACACTGCCGTGGAAGCCGGAGGCGACACTGGCTTGGTAGCCAGAGGCGACACTGGAAACGTGATCTTTAGAGCTGGAGGCGACACTGGTGCCGTGAGCCGGGGAGCTGATCGCGCTGACCTGTGAGACTCCTCGATGCAGGAGATCTGCAGGTTCTGCAGGACTGCAGCCAGTCCCTCAATTTTACCTCTGTAGAACAAGACGGGCCCGTGGCAGGGAAGTCATTCCTCCATGGATCTTTCCTCCTTAGCCGATGCATACTGACAAGAGCAGGTTAACATCCCTTTATTATTACGATGAGAACTGAGGCAGGATCTTACTGGTACTGGAGATAAGGAATCCTTAAAGCCTGGAAGGGAGAGTGAGTGAGTCCTTTTGGTGTGTAGGTGAAGTCCAACCGGGAAAGAAGGTGGAACTGGGGAATATATGGAGGGACAGGTGATGGGAAACAGGTGTGAGCAATATGGCTTGACTGGAGTGTGGATCAGGGACAGGTGTGGAGGCTGAGGGATCCAGGGTGTGGTGGCTGTGGTACTTGGTCTAGCCAGGTGAGAGCATGACAGTGTGCTGCATGCGCTGGAGCTGGATCTCTGGCAGCCGGCCAGAGGGCTGTATGGGATGCAGCTGGGCCTCCAGGAAACGTGCAGTTAGGATCTCTGGAGGCTGATCAGATGGGCTCTCTGGCATCTGGGCAGGCGGGATCTCTGGAACTTAGACAGACGGGATCTCTGGCGGAAGGCCAGAGGGCGGCACCGTCTGGGGAGCAGGCGTGGGAGGCTGCGGAGCCGGGCCGGACCGGGGAATAGGCGTCGGACGCTGAGGAGCCGAAGCAGACCGTGGCAGGGGCGTCGGACGCTGAAGAGCCGGAGCAGACCATGGCAGGGGCGTTGGACGCTAAAGAAACGGAGGCGACACTGGACAGACCGGCGTGGAAGCCGGGGGTGACACTGGAGACACTGCCGTGGAAGCCGGAGGCGACACTGGCTTGGTAGCCAGAGGCGACACTGGAAACGTGATCTTTAGAGCTGGAGGCGACACTGGTGCCGTGAGCCGGGGAGCTGATCGCGCTGACCTGTGAGACTCCTCGATGCAGGAGATCTGCAGGTTCTGCAGGACTGCAGCCAGTCCCTCAATTTTACCTCTGTAGAACAAGACGGGCCCGTGGCAGGGAAGTCATTCCTCCATGGATCTTTCCTCCTTAGCCGATGCATACTGACAAGAGCAGGTTAACATCCCTTTATTATTACGATGAGAACTGAGGCAGGATCTTACTGGTACTGGAGATAAGGAATCCTTAAAGCCTGGAAGGGAGAGTGAGTGAGTCCTTTTGGTGTGTAGGTGAAGTCCAACCGGGAAAGAAGGTGGAACTGGGGAATATATGGAGGGACAGGTGATTGGAAACAGGTGTGAACAATAGGGCTTGACTGGAGTGTGGATCAGGGACATGTGTGGAGGCTGAGGGATCCAGGGTGTGGTGGCTGTGGTACCTGGTCCAGCCAGGTGAGAGCGTGACACATATAACATTGGACTGGTGACCCGCCCGGGGTGTACCCTGCCTTTCACCTGTAAAAATGCTGGGATAGGCTCCAGCTTACCCGTGACCCGTAATGGACTAAGCAGTAGATAATGAATTAATGAAGAACAAAATACTATTAAAAATGATTTAATTAAATTTTATCTAGACACTATTGTAGTCCCAAATATTTCACATACATGTTACTGTAGCATAACAATAATCCAAAATATTTAACTGGGAATAAATTTGAGTATTTACACATTATTATTGTGGGCAAGGGAAACCTGGATCCTTTGCTTTATTCCACCATGGGGTCTTTTGAGCAACACTTTTTTTTGGTCCCTCCCCTAGAGACCTGTTTGCCATGGGTGACCCTAACAGAGGGATAAAGGCCCTGAAACCATAGCTCCTAGGATCTTCAGGATGCGCAAACCCCTCCAGGTAAGGTGGTGGCTCAGGGAGTCATATTTTCCATGAAATGGTAAAATGTTTTAACATCTGATATGTTGTGTATGTTCTATTGGGAATAAGAGTTGATGAGATTTGGAAATTATTCTGTTTTATTTACATTTTACACAGAGACGTGACTTTTTGAACCGGGGTTATAATTAATTATGACAAATAAAAGGCCAGATGAATTATAATTTTAAATTTACTTACACAGTTGGTAAATTTCCAACAGATTTAAAATCTGAAGGTTTAATTTTGATCAAATCAGTTGGTCAGGGGAAATTTAGCAAGCTGCTCAGTTGTCTGCAAACGGTGCATACGCTTCATCCTGAGGACTGATCATTCTACTACACTATTGATCTCTGCTCACATGTAATCTGTCAGTATAAATAAATAAATAAATGTTGTGTTAAGGAGACAGTGGCTCCAAGGTGACTTCCCAGTCCTCTTCTCCCCCAATCCAACACAGCTAATCAATTCCACCTTAGTTCAGATGGGTGTAACATTGAGGAAAAGGTGGGGATGAGAGGTGATTTTGGGTGGTTTAAAGATAAGAAGCTTACCAGTTCATATTCATCAAAAAGCTGAATGAGTGAGGGAAGAATGAAGATGTGGAATCCCTGCAGGAAGGCGTTTATCTGGGGCTGAATGGCCCGAGTCATCCTCAGCTCTGTCACCAGCTGGACATACTCAGCCTGAAAGAAGAAACACGATCTGATGAATTTGTTGTAAGACAGCTCCCCCTGCAGGAAAATGGCTGTGCTGCAGTCTGACAACAAACCTATGCTCCAGACTTTGTCTTCATATCATTTCTGGGATTTCTTATGAATTCTTTTTAACTTGTCTTGTCCAACATGGTAGCCGGCAGAATGATCGTCTGGCTGCTGTGTTGTGCCGAACAAAATTGCTTAGCCAAGAAGAGCTTTATGGGCATTTAGCTCCTCTTGTTAATCTGATTTTTTAAATATATTTATTTATTTGTTTGTTTGTTATTTATATATTTATTTTGAATGATGGAAGTTATATAATCATGCTGGACCTGACTGGAGGGGACCAAAAAAAAAGGAGAATAATGAAGAGAAGTAAAAATGAAAGTAGAAAAAAGAAAGAGGAGACAAAGACACAGTAGATACAGTAGTAACAACAACTCTTTAATCCAACCTAACACCAGACTACCAACTGCTACACCTGTACAGAAGCACAACAGCTTTTATTCATAAAATAAGCTGACAATCATCAGGAGTTCCTAAAAAAATAACAAAGACAGCAGCAACATGTATCACAACAACAACCAAAGAACCAGAAACACACACAAAAAACCCCAAACAAAAGTATCTCTTAGTGTATAAACCATGCATATGATAGTGCAAATGATCAGAGGCTAGAGGCAGTCTCGGGCAGCCCAGAAACCCGGGGCCATCAGGAGCAACCTAAGCCACCCCATTACAAAGACAACCAGGATCCACCCTGACGGTGGCAGAGGAGAGAACGAGCCAGAGCCCCCGCGGTCACAGTGGGCCAGGATCAGCAGGCCCCAACCCCGCCAGGCACCGGCCGTCCAGGGCAACCAAAGCGAAAGGCCAAGGGCCCCAAGGAAACAGAGCTGTGAGAGGTCCCCATTGCCCACACTTTCCCCCTTAATGACTGTTTATGAAGTGTGTGTTGTTTGCAATTGAAATTGAGGGGTAGTGACGACATTGTGCTGGGAGTGAGGCCACATTAGCAGCCCCGCCCGCCATGTACTACATGGCTTGTGTTGTGTTTTTATGTCTAACTGTAATTAAAACTGAGAGGTGAGTTGCCACAAGGAGGCCACTTAAATGGTCCCCTCCGCTCCACCCCACATGATCTGCACGCCTTCTAAATCCCTACGTGTGTGAGAGAGAGAGAGAGAGAGAGAGAGAGAGAGAGAGAGCAGGGAAGAATAGGGGTATGGAGATGTAAGTCCGGAGGGAAGCAAACTTCCCTCTAGAAGGTGAGCTGCTGGTGGCACTAGGCACCCTAATTCCCCGCAGGGCAACACAGGCCAGAAGCACCCACCCCCCACAACCAGGCCACACAGCAACCGCAGACAATGAGCCGCCACCAACCCCAGAAGGCACACACCCACCACATGCCTAGGGGGGAGGGGGAGGATGACAGTGGGAGAGCCCAGACCCACGGCGCAAAAACCCGGGCCCCCCCAGGCCTGCCCCACAAGTGCATGTGATCCCTCCCCTCCCCACATACACACCTATATCCTTGCCTACCCCCACTCATCCTGGCACATATACACAAATGCGCGCACACAAACATAGAGCATAAACACACACACACACACTAACCTCCCAGTCTCACCCCTAAACACACCCCAACACCTCCCCCTGCGATACCCCGAACCCCACTCAGGCCCCCTTTATGGCTCCCAGGGACTGTAAATGTCTGAAAAAAAGCAGTTGTAGTCATGGCACTCTAAAATCTGCATCCTCACTGAAATAAGCAGTCACTGTGTGGATCGCACCCATTCATCACATAACACAACCTTCTTCAGCAACCACCTCTTTTGTACAAAATGAGTTAATTAAAAACATGAAAAACAATGTTAAAGAAATGAATAAAATTAAACATTAGTGTAGAAAATCTGCTGTCCCAAACTGAGCTGAGTTCACCGACATCATCTCTGACCTTAACAAACCACATCTCTGAATGTGTTTCCACCAGCTGGGTTTCAGTCTTTTGAGAAGATGGTTCAGGAGATGTGGTTTTCTTTAACGTCAACCATGATTTCCTGTTTTTATCTTAGTAGTTAGATCTAATCATGTTAATGAAGTGAAATATTCACAATGTCAGAAAAAAAGTTATTTCAATCCCCATATTTACTTCTGAACAAAACCTTAGGACTGAGGGAAAAGTTACAAGTACTTATGTTTGGAGCTGGTGGATTATAACCAGGGGAAAACAGAGGTTCACATCGTAAGAACATCAAAGGAAAAAGACAGAGTTGTGAATTTACTGAAAACCGCATTTAAACTTAGACGGTTAATCAGATGATCAAAGAGCATAAGTAAAAAAAGACTTAGCAGCTCAAATATTCCTCTAGCCATGCTGGATACGAGTGTTTGCAGGCTGGTGGGGACTCCATGTCCATGCTGCTCCATGTGGTGAAGATGAAGGACACCCACCGTCTGGAACTGACATTTAGAAACTTCCCATCTATCCCCAAATGTGTGAGTTTAAATCATGGAAACATGCAGGAAAAGAGTTTCATTACTCTATCTAATTTTCCCAGAATCTCGTCTAACATCCACGTTGAGAAAGGAACACTTGGTTTTCCTGATGGGGGCTTAGGTCTTATCTCATGTATATGTCAGTCAGAAGTCTAAGGTTGGTGCTGAAAGCTGCTCAGAAGAACAACAATCTAAAACTTCATGACTGTCATGGCTGAATTGAACTGTATCTCGAAGAGTCAGTTTACAGCTACAAGACTAATATGATTAGACATGTTATTCTTCCTGCCAGGGAGTCTTGGTAATCTTCAGGATGTTTTAGATGATCTTTATGTATTCGTAGCTTTTAGCCCCAAAATGTGTTTGTGGTGACCAACCTTGTTGTCCTGAGTGACCAGAAGGCTGGTTCCTCCAGGTTTAAGAGGAACTTCCTCCATTGCCCCAAACACATCCGTCTCTACAGAGAAGGTGAGCTCCAGACCCAGATCACTGATGTCATTATCCAGGATCCACTGCAGGTTCTTGGCATACTCTGGATCGATGGACGACACATCCTGGTAGTTCACTGGGATTCCTGAGAAACCCACAGACATGGAAAATATAGTCCCAGACAAAAGAGAAATTCCAGTTCAAGCCACTTAGTAAAACATTAACGGCAGAGTTTCTGTTCTACAGTCATTTAGCAGACGCTTGTCTCGAGTAGAAGAGTTAAGCTAAATTAAAAAAATGCTCCTTAAACAATGCTCTTAAAACTAGATAAGGGCTCTGCGGATCAGACAGAGACCGGCAGATTGTTCCACCACCAAGATACAACAGAGGAGACGAGTCTAGCTACTGATTTTGTGCCACGTTGTGGTGGGAGCACTAGGTGTCTTTTGCTGGTAGCGTAACTGTGGAGAGGAAAAGTAGCTCTGGATGTAGGAGTGAAGGTAGACAGGAGAAGTTTGGATTACTGTTTTCTAAGCTAGAAGCAGAGCTTTAAACTTGACGGGCACTGCAACTGGAAGCCAGTGAAGAGCGATTAGCAGCTGAGTGACATGACATCCTTCCTGGCATCTCCATCCAGCCCAAACGTTCCTGACGTTAACATGGTGAAAAACGTTTCTAATAACAGAGCGGTTTATCTGCTGGTAGATAAATCAGATATCTGCTCTGTTTCCAGAGCTCAGACATTTTGGGAAGCTGGAAACAGAAACAGAATAGAACATCAATAAAGCTAATAAAACAAGAATTCATTCACAACAAAAGAGAAATCATAGTTCAGTTTTTGTTTGGTTTTCATGGCAGACATTTTGAACAAAACAACTGTTCTAAAGAGCGCTGCATTCCATTTAGAGGAAGATGCTAACTTACCAGGATAGACAGGGTTAACAGACTTAATCTAAACACCTTTTACAATCTTTATCCCATTATCACGTTTTTATTTTATTATGCAACACATCTGCAAACTGTGGAACCACATCTTCCCTCTGTCAACTTTTCTTCATAACTTTGTTCAACAAAAGGCCACTAGAGCCCAAAAACTGTCAATAATAATAATAATAATAATAATTATGATAATGATAATTATTATTATCATTAATAATAATTAATGATTATTATTATCATTAATAATAATTATACATTTAATTTGCAAATCGCTCTACATATTACGCAGATGCTTTACATAGAACAAGCATTAAAAAGCAAAAAGTTAAGATTAAGTAAATGACAAGTATTAAGCATTAAAAACAGTTAAAAAGATGAGTTTGTCAAGGCCCGTCTGAAGTTTGCCAACGACCATTTGGATGATCCAGAGGAGTCATGGGAGAAAGTCATGTGGTCAG
>JBAMHW010000006.1:30793682-30815096 GCA_037177495.1 Rhadinocentrus ornatus | reverse complement strand
ACATTGATTTTCTCAGGTGTTCAAATACTTATTTGCAGCTGTATCATACAAATAAATTGTTACAAAATCATACATTTGATTTTTTTTTTTTGGTTTATGTCTCTCACAGTGGACATGCACCTACAATGAAAATTTCAGACCCTCCATGTTTCTAAGTGGGAGAACTTGCAAAATAGTAGGGTGTTCAAGTACTTATTTTCCTCACTATATGTTCTAAACAATTCCTATTCATTCTAAACAAATTAAAGTATAAAAATATGAACACAAATTCAATATTGACCCTGTTTAAAGTGTCATTACCTGGTCTTTTCATGTATCCAATGTCCTCTAAGTGTCTTTAAATATTTTTTGGAAAACTTATTAAACAAAATAAATCAAACATAGAGGTTGTTTTGACCCTTTGCTCATACCACAACTTTGTCTCGTGAGAATTCATGCAAGCTTTTGACTAATGTTAATGAGGTGCACGCTGATTGGCCGCAGGGAGGCCAGAGTCACGAAGGGGGGCTGGCCCAGTGCATGCAGAGTGCGTCAGACTCCAAAACATCAACAGCTTAGTGATAGCAAACAAACCTGACTGATCAGCAGCTTACAGAATTCAGCCATTTATGTTAGAACCAGATTCCGAGCCTGAGAATGAAGATACACAGATGGTGGAAGAAGCACGTTCACAGCATAATGTTTACAAAAATTTATGTGGCAGAACACTTCACCACAAAAAGAAAACACGGGGCTCATTTGTACATTCTCAGGGGGTTAAACTTTTAGGCTTGCGTTAGCATTAGTGTTAGCAATAGCTGCGTCAGCAGCAAAGCATGACTTTATATTATTATATCATTCCACACCTAAAGTCATGCTTTAGAAGGGCTAAGACTTATTCCTGTGATGACGAAATCCCAGGCCCAAATTAAAATCACGCGCTTGCGAGAGTTTACACGGTTCTGCTGCCTGGAACAAAGGGCTTAGAAGGAAAAACTCGACTGTCTTCAAAAGATAGGCTTTCAGGGATGTTAACACTTCGGTCCAACACCAATACACGTTTTAACTTGAAAAAGTGCAATTTCTGGGTGATGACTGCTTAAATTTTTAGTTGTTTATAAAAATTGAAATTCTGGTGATTTAATAGATTTTAATACAAGTTGCTCCTCAAGACGATAACAAGAAAAATAATTATTCACTAATATTTGCTTTATTAATTTATTTTTAGTCTCATCTATTTATCTTTAAAAGAAAACATCCATTTATGGTCTTACTTTTTTCTTTATGTGAAGTCTTTCCTGCTCCACAAAGACAAAATGGCCAAAGAGGAAAGTCTACCTTAATCTGTCTTATTCCACCTGTATGATTATTTTCAATCTTTTTACTTTAGTTTAGTATATTCCTCTGATGAGTCAGACAAAGCTGCACCAGTGGCTTTAGCTAACATTTTAGCACGGCAGCAACAAGCACCCGCCAGCTCAGGTGCGCCCCCTCAAGGTGCAGCAGAGTACGGTCTGCCTCACTTGTTCGAGCAGCAAGAATATAATTTACATTAAGGACATTACACAGACAGTAGAAATTCATGGTGTATAATAAACCTTTCTGTAAACTTTATATTGATGACATTCTGAGAAACATAAACGGGTGTGCTCTATACAACCCAGCTTGTCTGGTATTCATTATTCACAGGTGAGGTGATGCTCCTCTGTCTCATCTCGGGTTTCGGCTCTGTGTTTGATCGGGATCTGCACGAATTCAGCAATTTTACTTACGATAATGTTTAAAATGATCGGAGTCATAAAGAAAACACCTACAATAAATCTGAAATTTTAGTACAATATTATTGCACAGAGCACATTACACCTTTTCCCACAATGACGTCTTGCTAAATCCATGACTTTCTATATTACAAAGTTTCTTTCTCTAAATAGTTTGCAGGCAAAAATTTACACAATTTCCAATGATTCAAGAGATTATTTAAAAATAACCATTTTAACCACTCACCTGTTCTCTGACAGAGTTAGATTTGTGGTTATGGTAGAGCAAGACATATATAAAAGAGATACATAATATGTTTATATATATATATATATTATTATTTATTTGTTGTAGTAATTAATGATAGGATGTAAAATAAGCTTTGTTGACAAGGAACACGGATTTTGGCAAGTTGAGAAATGCTGCCTTCTAGATGTGCGCCCCCGTATAACTTTGTATATGAAGACCAAACTTTGTCATATTTATTTTCACAAACATAAATGATCTGAGCCATCTATAAATAAAAGCAACTGATGCTAGAATATCATAAGCTAAAGACAGCGGACACAGATTCTAGCAGACTGAAAAGGCTGCCTCCAACTTTAGGGAATATTTTAAAACCCTTTGTGTTGAAACACAGAATGAGCTTGAAAGACGACATGACAGACTGTATTTACAGTGTGATGGTAGAACTTACTGGTAACTTAAAAAACACTATTTTTTATTTTGTATAAGATATGTCCTCCAAAAATAGGTTATTTGCAATGGAAATTTGGATTAAAGGTATCAAATACTGCAAAGTTCCGCATTCCTTTATATTTCATAATAGTTAATGAGCCAACGGAAGTGTGACAATCAGTTTTCTGGATAGTATCTTGTTTCTTAACTTCTTACAGTGTGTCATTGGACCTAATTTTTTAACAACATCGGTGAAATCCACGTCATGGTGGAAATGGCGAGATAATAATGTTGTATGAACGATTATTTAACAACTGATTGTGGAGTGAAATAATTCAGGTTGCAGTGTGATAATTTTATTTCAAACAAATACAGTAATAATAGCCTGCGACCTGATCTCGGACAGACAGTTAAATAGTAGCCTACCTAAAATCAAAGCATTGAGCTAAAAGCCAATATAAAAGTAGCAAAAGCTTGCTGACACAACAACAACCCACAAACAATTATTTAAGAAACTTGTTGTTTGTTTTTTTTTTACATGCTAAAATCCCACATAGTAAAAATGCTATTGAAGAAGTGTGCGCTCCCGCGTCAGAGGATACAGTTTCTATGAGGGATAACTGCCTTGCCACAACACTGGATTCCAATCACCCCGGTAACCAGAGGGCTTCAGCAGGGAGAATGTGTAGCTATTGATCAGTAGTTAATATATGCTGGAGCAGAGAAAGGTTTATCCCCTATATCACGTATGAGTCCTCTTATAAGAGCCCCTATTTGAAGACAAGTTAAATAAATATATCTGTTTAGGACAACCCTCACTATGACTTTATATTCTGAGATAGAGGTATTTGGTAAAGATTAGTCTGAAGCTAATGCTAACTGTGCCACCGTGTGGTATTGACACTAATATGTATGAACATAATTGTAATTACATGCATATCTTCTGTGTTACATGTTTCGTTTACACCTTGACAGTGGCATTTCTGCTACACGTAAGCGTTAGCAAAAACAGGAGTAAATATGTTGAAACTGTGCCCACGGTTAATGGCAAAAGGTCCATAATTATATAGAGCGTTTATTCTGAATTACCCATTCACGCACTGATGGCGGTAGCTGCCATGCAAGGCGCTCACCAAGCCCCATCAGGAGCAATTACGGGTTCGGTGTCTTGCCCAAGGATACCTCGACACGAACTCGACTTGGCAGAGGATCGAACCGGCAACACTCGAGTTACAGAGACGACCACTCTACCTTGCCGAACCACGCCACCCCTATAAGTATGACTAATAAGTTTGGCAGAAATCATTGACTGGCTATTTTCCTGGAGCAGAGGAAAGAAGTTGCCAATGCATTTCTTGTCAAATATTCTTCTCATTGGTAATTTTATATCTGCAGATATTATGAACTGGTTCCTGTTGCAAACAAACATTCCTGGGTTCTTTACCTAGTATGTGTTTGTAGAAAGACCTGGTGAAGTAGATGTTGACCAGCTGCCGGTGGTAAAGAGCCAAACCCAAAATCTGACCTGCAAACTGGAAGTAGTTCAGGTGATCTGGGTTCACCGAGGAGTTGCTGTTCGGCTGAAAAGTCGTACCTATAGATCACAAAGAATCATCACGTGATAAAAAGCTCCGTTTTCCACATGAAATTTCCTCAGTGTGAGTAAAAATGTGCTGTACCATCAGCTGACTGAGTGAAGAGAGCATAGTCAGGGTTGATGATCTCACCGGACAGAATGTCAAACCACTCCCGAACCACACCCTGGCCCTTTAACACAGAGACGAGGTCACCACGATGGAGACAGGACATATTGCTGAACCAGCTGTTAACAAAGATGGAGACTTACCATACCCTCCTCACCATGGAAACGAACTGCAATGCCCTGTTTGAGCTTCTCATTGGTGGATTTGGAGACCATCTCACAGCTGCTCCTAAATATGGAATCTGAGTGCGAAAAGCATAAAGAAAAAAATAAACAACATTGTCCCACTTTGGGCCCCTTTCTACCAGCGTGGAATGGTTTAACCACCACAGCCTTCCGGAGTATTGTTGCTGACCATGTCCATCCCTTTACGACCATAGTGTAGCATCTTCTAATGGCTGCTTCCAGCAGGATAATGCACCATGTCATAAGGTCAAAGCATCGCCAACTGGTTGGAACTGGCAAGGTTATTACAGTTAACGAAAATGAACGAAAAAGCGAAAACTGGAATTAAAAACACTCTTGTTAACTGAAATAAAAATAAGAGTTTAAAAAAAATTATAACTAACTGAAACTGTATTGTGTGTTTACAAAACAAACTCAAACAAACTAAAAATGTCCTTCGTTTTTATAAATAAAAGCCCTCGGGTTGATATGAAACCTATTTACTTCGCTCTGCCAGACTAATCAATCAATCAATCAATCAATCAATCTTTATTTATATAGCACTTTTACATACCCAAAGTGCTGCACAGATACAATAATAATACATAAAAACATCAAAACAACAATAAAACAAACAATAAAAGAGAAAGATAGTAGAAAAGCCTGGCCTAATGATCGTGCTCTCTGGAGTTAAAAGATAATGTAAATAGATGAGTTTTTAAAAGAGATTTAAATCATTCAAGGTTCTGGCAGACCTCACAGAAAAAGGGAGATCAAAATTTATTTCAGCTGAAAATTTTAGTTGGTTGCACCAAATCTCACTCCAAGGATTATAGAATAGTTGGCAGCCCCGCAGTCACACACAAAATCTTGAAAAGCTGAATTTGAGATCATTCATAATGCAAAGGCTTAAATTAGTTTTTGTTTATAATGTTGGACAGCAGGTTATGTACGTTTAGCATAGAAAAGAAAAGAACTTCAGCATCTAGCTGAGAGATATCAGTTTCTTAACCTGCTGTCTGTCTCTGCAGTTTACCAGACGCGTGCACTTGTCTAAATTATTCACTGCATTCACAGTATCATGTCCAATATAACATGTGAAGTACTGTACTGTTAATCGGCTGCAGTGATTTGCACTAAAGTTGCTGCACCTCCAGTGCAATTCTTTATGTAGTTAATTATTAATTGTTTCATTTTAATTAATTAAACCTAGTCTAGAGTTTGTTGGGTTTTTGAGGTTGTTCATGATTAATTAGATTGAGCTCCTTTAGACTCCTGGCTGCCAAAACTGTGAGTCTTTGTTATGTTGATTTTTACCTAGCACACTAGCTATATATATATATATATATATAATTTTTTATGGTTTTTTTTTCCTGTACTATGGCACAACAATTTACTTTGGGATCAATAAAGTTGTTGGTATTGTTATGTTGATTTTTACCTAGCACACTAGCTATATATTATATATATATATATATATATAACCACACGAATATTTTAAAAATTAGAACAAAGTTTTTCTCTTAGAGAAGGAGAGTTAGTTCAGTCAAAGTTCTTCCTTTTGGTGCTGTCCTGCGGCACTCCGGACCTCCGTGAAACATGTTTTTGGTCTGACCCTGAGCCCATTTACACACCCTCTCCAGAGAGAGATGGAGAGATGAGACGGAAAAATTGAGTTTTACCGTGATGTAAACACATCACCAGATACTAAGTGCTGGGCCTGCATCTTAGTATGCATGATCGATTTTGCTCTTTTTGGACTGATCAACTACGTTCAGTTCATGCCTTTTCCAGCTTGTGTTTTTCTTGATTTTGATCGTTAATCTTGATTCTAATTTTGGGAGTTTTAGTCTGAGAACTGGTTAACTCAGGCCTAACTAACGCCTCAGAACCAGTTCCAGAGTTTTTGGACTGAAACAAAGCTGAACTCTTTTAGAGTTCACCGCATCCTCGCAGAGACTTCACTATCTCCCCCGTCTGCGACAACACCGATGCAAGCCAAGGTACGAGACTGCATCAGCAGCATGGCCTGATGCAAATCTTCAGACGCACCAGCAGACCGCGCCTGTAGACCCGAACCTATGAACCATCACGTGGGACAAAAGCCTCCTTTCTCCCCGGAAGCAGCGAATCGGAGCGAACCCACCGACTCAAGCCCTCTGGTGAGCAGAGTGTCACTACAACGGTCGTAAATGGCCTCTGGTCCGAACAGAACCGGACTAGTCCTGCTTGGGTCATTCTCTGCTTGTCTGACAAGGAGTGGTTGGTGTACCGTCCAGATTGGATTCTTAGTGAAGTAATTGTGGCTTTTCAGTTAAACTTCCAGCTTTAAACAGATGAGACCATTTATCTTTTTCTTTTTAGGATTTAGAAATCCCTTTCAGTTTCCATAAACGTTAGTTTATTTAACACAACAGGTTAATTAATTTTGTTCACCTCTTAAAAACATTTCATTCATTCCGACACATTACATGGTCTAAAAATAAGATTTTGGTTTGAACATCATATTTGCATTTGACAATTTTGGATTCATTCTCCCATTTGAACCTTTGTAAATATTTTCCTCTGATATTTATGCATGATTAGTAATAAATATTTTATATTTACCCTAAACTGGTCTGGTTTTGTGAATGCTTTCTTTGAATCATGTTATGGGTCCCTTCGATGAGCGTCCTGAGACTGATAACTGGTTTGATTCGACTGGCTTGAAATAATTAATTTAGTCAATTTGGTACACTAATGGTGTCCACACAGCCATTTGATTAGTATTAAAGCTATCTGTGTGGTGGTGCCCTGAGAAATTTAAAGAATATTAATGATTAATAATTCATCATTTTAGGTAATTAATAAAATTTATATTTTCATTCCAAACATTTGTAATGGTTGACGACGCTAATCACTACAACCTGATAAAAGGGATGATGGATGGAATTATGTAATCTCCTCTCCACCTGTTAGTCTTCATGATGAGTTCTGTCTTGCATATGGTAAATGTGACAGAAAACATTAAAAAAGGAAATTTTACATTTGCGTAAAGATGAAGCTGAAAACAAAAGTGAGTTTATATGTTTTAAACAATCCTATAGTTTCTGTAGGAATGATTCATGCCCCCCATTAAGAGAAGTAATCTAGTAAACTAGCAGATCAACACATTTTACCAAGAGAGTTGAACTATTCTTTCATTCCAATTAAACCAAAGGGGAAGGCACTAAATGAAATTTTCCAGTTTCATCTAAACACCCACACTGACCCAGTCCTTTTCTGTTTTCATTATCTCACAGAGAAAGCAGCAGAAAAACAAATGAACAAGTTCCTCAGTTTCAGTTTAAGCTATTTGGGTCACTTCAGTTCACCACCCTCTCAGATCGTTAGAAGACAAAATAGTACTCTCCCAAAAACTGCTTTGAAGACTTTACAGATAGATTTAAAAAAAAAAAAATACATTTTGGTCCCTCAAATTGTTCATTCAATTTTTTTTTTTTTTATTACAGAAATAGGTATGATGTATGTGTGATACCTCTCATAGTGCTGCATCAGTGTGACAGATGAGACTCTCTCAATATGTCTTTATTTATATTTCCTCTTTTTGTATATTTTCTTTGTGTGTTGTATCTTGTTATATTGTGAACTAAATCTCGGTATATGTTAATTGTCTGTTAATGTGTATTAAAGGAAATTAAGTTAAAAAAAACAATTATACTTTTTAAACATTTCTCACTCAGTCGCGATCAAAAATACCAAATATGTAATTATTTAGCATACGCTAACCTACTCAATGCAAGTTTCATAACAATGAAAATGTTATTTTTATTTATTTATTTATTCAGTTTTATGGGGGGAGCGGGGCAAAAATTTTTTGCATGTTTTTATACATGTTTTAACCTTAAATGTACAAAACATTTATTTTGATCTTTAAATAAAATCACTAACAAGTATAATATGAAAAAAAATATATGTGTATACTTTATAAATAAAAAAGAATTTAAAGGGCTAAAGTAATTTGGACAAATTACATATTTGGTAGTTTTGATTAGGAGCAAAGTTGACAAAAGGATTTGTTGAAAAAAAAACAGGCAAAAATAAAAATCTTTAATATTTTTACAGCAGTTCAAAGTTTTTAGGGACCTGACAGGGTAGGAAGTTTATTCCCGGTGTCCTGCTGGTTCTGCTAACCTTTATGAAAAATTTAATTGGAATTTCTTTCATGAGAAATTGGAAGTTCTTAATGAGAAACACTTTTCTACTAAAAATCATCTAATATGTTGAAACAACCGTAAATTAGGCCAGAAACTAAAAGGAACCATAACCCCAAATGATAAAAAAAACGTCCATAATGACCTCCAAAGGTTAATGTGGTCTAAAGACATATTTACCTTCAAAACCAGGTTATATTAGTGATTGTCAACAAGATGGGCAACATGATATCAGACATGACGTGTGATCGACCCTGATGTGAGCTCAGAAGAGGTGTGAGGACATCTGTACCTCTGTGGATGAGCAGGATGTCGCTCTCGTTGACTGGACGATGGACCATGTCTGAGTCTGGCTGACCGGCCAGCAGATGCTCGTAGAACCACTCGGAGCGATCTTTGAACGGCTGAAGAGAAAACAAACACTTCATCACACACTTGGCAACGTTTCCCTAACTAATTACTAGTCACTCAGATGGAGAATTTTTCAGCTCAGCAACTCTTGTCTGGAACACAGAATGAGCATCTGAATAATTATATCTGCCTTTGTTCCCAAAGAGTTACAAATAGAGTGAACGATGGGACAAAGGCTTCTCTCGGAGGACTGCAGGGCAAACCAGAAATTATGGAGAAGCTGGAATCAGATCGATCAAGTTAGAGTCTGTAATTAAAACAGAACCTCAGTCCCTGATGAGGTGTAATCTGTGGCTAACTAGGCCTGAATGCTGCAGCTCAAATAGAGATACTAAAGAAGCGAAACAACACAACTCATTGCATTTATTTAATTTTTTTTTTTTTTTTTTATGTCAACAAAACCAAATTACTTTTGGTGAAAACATGTGTTGGAGCAGGGAAACATCTAAGGTTGAAGGCCCTTGAGGACCGGAGCTGGACATCCCTCATTTAAACCGTTTTTTTATGTATTTATTTTATCACACCATCACTTGATTAATCAAGCTTCCATTTTTTCCCAATTTTTTTTTTTCTGCCGTAAAATCTAATAATTAGTCGTTTTGCGTTGAACTTGAGCTTTTAAATGTGTTCTTATAGTATCCTGATTTTATTCGGTGAATTGTTATTGTATTGTTATAGCATGTTGGTCATTTTGTTGTTTGTTTGGATTCAGATACTTGTGATAAATATATGTATTGGTGATGATCTCATTTAATCGTGACCTGTATCTGAAAAATTTTTAGCTTGAGTGGGCCCTGGGACCCTTTGCACTGGAAAAGTTGATCGCCAACATCAAAAAGATTAAGAAGCCTTGCTTCACAACAAAACGTTTTTAGTGAATGTGGTGGATGATCTGATGGAGAAAGCATGATGATGGTGCACGGCCTCCTGCTGGTTGACATCACATCACGTCCATCCTGGCAAACAAAGCAGCAGCTGAAGACACTGAAAGCTGACCTGAATCATGAGGTCAGTCTTCAGTTTCTCCACACAGCCACGTTGTTTCAGACAAATGAAGACGATAATGGAAATAGATTTTGCATGATACCTGACGTCAGTGCATCCTCCTGCAGTCTTACCTGACTCTTAATGATATGCATGAAACGTGACATCAGCTCTGGACACTCCAGAAGGAAGTGGAAATGGTCAAAGATTATCTTTGGATTTCTGAAAAACATGACAGGGGAAAGGAGAAAGTGAACAAATGAACAAAAGTCATAATAAATAAAGAAAAAAATAAGATTGATACTCAATCTGTAATATGTCAAGAGGTTGATGTATGGCCAGCAGCCATACACACTCACCTGGTAACAAAACACTTGAGCACGTCGTCATGTTTGCAGACAAACTCTATGAAGCAGGGTGACGTCATTCTGACAGAGAAAGAAAGGGATATGAGGAGGAGAAGAGATGGACAGCACTGAAAACAGACTTAGATTACAATCTCTAAGAGCCGATTTTCTCAGGGGCTTCACCCCAGATGTTTTGAGCCTAGCCCCAGGTAGCCATGACAATTGTAACCTTTACTCTAAATTTACTGTTAAACTTAACTGACACAATGGGCGGATCTACCAAGGTTGGCACATTTGGCTTGCCACCCCTGCTGCCTCCCCAGCTGGCAGCGTCAGATTTAAGGAATAATAATTATGGAAAATCTGACATTGACAAGCGTCAATTTCTGATGTCCGACTACATTGAATGCAGAACAAAGTAACACAACAGTGGCCCTAATGAGCTTTTTGAAACTGAGGAGGGAAGCGAGGAGGGAGCTGCAAGGACAGAAGGCCGCAGCACAGAAAGAAAAAGGTAGCACTAAATAAAAACATCATATTAGAACATGAAATAAAAATGGCAGCTCAGTTCTAATAGATGCAGAATTTGAGTCGACAAAAAAGAAGTTTTTTTTGCTACTTGTACATGTTGCCTAATCTTACACTAGGTCTGAAGTAAGGTAGAAAAGCTAAAATAAAGAACGTTCACTGGTGTTCTGAATGAACAGTAAAACCAATGTTTAGAACCTTGTTGGTTTTCATAGAAAAAATATTGATTGATGGGCAGATGCTGGTTTTCTTTGAATGTATTTTCCATTTTTGTCATTTTACTAAACAGAAAAAAAGCGGTTTTCATGTTTTTATTGTAATAAATAGAAGTTTTTTTATGATTAAGATTTGATTTTTTTTGTGTATATTGTGGGCCCAGAATGTTAATAAAGTAGATCAGATGATGGTGAGGTTGTGCTGAAACATTGATACCAAACAGGTATCAAAGTCTCAGGACTTTGCTGATGGTTTTCCTTGAGTTGAAAGTCAAAGTTAAAATGTCGGTTCTGGTGATAAACTTCTATTATGATAGATGCAACAACTCTACAATAAATAATACTGTTGTCTTAAACGATTAATCGTTATTGATCATGCGGCACAGCAGTGGTTCTCGTACTTTTTTCAGTATTTTCCAGCTGAGTCTCTGACCAGGACAAAATATTTTAAAGACAAATATGATCATCCCTCACATGATGAGAACAACTAAAATAGTCATATGCGGTTTATTTACTTCTTTTCTGTTTATTTATTCCTAATTATTTCACAACTCAATGATTTTTTCTCTGATATTTTATTTATCTCCAGAACCTCCTGCAGTCCTCCATAGCATTCTCATTAAAAACGCACTGCTGCCGCAGGCCAGGAAGGCTAAATAATTCGTTGTGTTGAACACCGTGAAAGTTTTTGCTCTTTTGAGCAATTCATGTAAACATTTTATTGTCTTTTTGGTAGTTTTCTAGTGGAAGAAGAAAGATTGAATAAGTGCAGAGAAAAGGGAAAGAGGAAGGAGCAGGTGAAGAGAGATCAACTGAAATCCAAACTGACTCCATAAAGTTCTTTTTTCTTTTTTTTACTTGAAATGTAACCTTTTAAAAACACAAAACCTCAGATATTTGATCCAACATTAGATGTAATGTTATACATCATGCATTAGATGGAGCATCCCACTGTTTAAACATGTATGCATCTGGACATGAAATTCTAATTAAGGTACTCTACAGTCTACTACTATGACACATTATTTATATTGTAAAAAAAAAATACTTCTGGTCTGGGCTCAGCCCAGAGTGTTCTTAAAGGCTGGAAACACCCTGTAGACAAATTTATTGGGATACTAATCAAGGAATTATTCAGATGTGCTACTTATTTTCATTTATTCTTATTCTAAGTTCACATATTTACAATTAGTGTGTTATGAATCTTTATGCAACAGTAAGACTCATATGGGAAGGAGATGAAAAGGGGCATATGAGACACTGATTACTTAAATGTGCTGAGTGGTTTATCTTAGGGTTGATGCTGTATTAGCTAAGGGACAGATAACAAAACCCAGATCTATTGCACATTTCCAATATCATTGTAATTAATAAATTATTGGAGGAGAGAAGTTTTTTTGTCTTCACTGGTCCATGTCCTAGAAGAGAAGAAAGCCCACGGAGTCAGGAGGTGATTATTAGTACTCTAAGTCTTTAGGAAAGGTGTACCCGCCCGGTTAGGGTGTGTGGGAAACTAGTGTGCATTCTTAATGTTGGAAAGTAATACTTTTTAGGGGTTATTGCTTTCTTCTTCAATTGGTGACCTCAACGTGATATATTGGACAAGGAGTGGACATCCACTGGTAATTTGGATACTTATTTACTTGTCTTTTTATTAAATTTAATGTTAAATTTTCTTCTCTCCTACAAAAAGATTCTGAATTGTAGTTTGTTGGACGTCATCCAATACCAACTAAGGCACTTACTGGTCGACCAAACTAAAAGGTAAATGATAAACCTTTTCTATAAATTTTCCACATTAACTAAAACTGCCTGAGTGGGTAACAGATAATGTAGTTATGATGTTGGAAATGTGCTTTTAAGGGAAGTAAAGTAAAAAAGGGGTTAGACTCCCCTAAAGTAACAAAGGGTTTGAGGCCCTGTTTGTATAAGCAAAGTGGACAGTTTTAAGTGTGGTGTGAATGGCTGATTGGATGTAGTAATCAGAAGTATTAAAAGTGTTATATGGGATAGGACCGCGAAAAAATTGACTGGAGAAGATAATAGATCTTCTGTAAAAGCTTGTCATTTTGGTCTCATATCATGGCATTGTGTCCATACTTCTGAATCAGTACATCATTTGTGTTCAAAACTATTAATAAACATGTCTACCCCACAACCATTTTACCCTATGTGGCTTAAAGTCGTAACACCTACAGAGCAAAGGAAAGAGAAGTCAGATGTAAAAAAAAAAGTCAGAAGGAAAAAGGAAAGTCAGAATGAAGTCAGGACGAGACAGAGGAAGTGAATTAGATGTGAAAGTGTAGGCTAGCTCTGCCAGAGATGGGGGTCAGAGACAGAGACAGACAGACTCATAAGAGGGGAAGAAGGAGTGATTAGAGTAGAGAGGATAAGGGAATGACATATTTTCACAATACAGTACTACAATTGACACTGCTTAAGATACAGCTCAAAGTAGAAAGAAAAAACAGTAGGAAATCCACAGCCAAACAGATTCCTGTGTTGGCTGACCCTCCTCTCCCACAACAATCACCTGTAGCTCAGACCCCACCTGTGATTATGGCCCAAATGCCACAACCACAACAACAATCTTATTAAAATTGGGGCTCTCCATGGTAGCAATACTCCAGAGGGTGTGGCCAATTTGGCATGAACTTAGCTCTTATGCTTCACCTCAGGTTTCTTTAGCCCTCCATCCTGGCCATCAGGCTAAGATTTAAGTCCAATTACAAAAAGCCTGTAGGAAGCTCAGGACAGTCCACCTTGCCACAGGTTCTCTATTCTCCAAGCAATGATGCATATAAAATCATGCGTCATACCACAGATCAAGTTATTTTGGAGCATCAGGAGTTAGACAGATTTAATTGTAGAGAACACACAGATCACTCTTAGACTGAGAGTGTGCTCAACTTTTTCCCTACCACACTGTGGTCAGAGGGACCCACAGATGTCGGTTTCTGTTTTAATTTCTCTCCTGTACAATTTTTCTTTTTCACTCGTTGCCCGATTTGGCGTTATCAGTATCCTCTTAAAAAGCCGGGATAGGGTTGGTTGTTGATATAATTTCAGAAATGGAGAGATCAGCTGTTCTGGAACCAGCCCAAATGGCTGCTTGGAGCACTCTCATTCTACCAGTCCCTAAGCCCAACTCCAAAAAGTACAGGATGATACATGATCTTAGACCCATAGATGCTAGTGTCACCACTCCCTGTACACCTGTTCTCAATCCATATATGGCCCTTTCTTCCATTACTCCAGAACATACGTTTTCTCTGAAATAGATCTGGTTAATGCTTCAGCTTCTAGCTTCAGCCCCTGCTCTAATCCTAAACACTGATGGAAAAAAAACAAGATCAAACAGCCTCTTGTTCATTAACCATCTTCAATAATCTGATCCTGGGTAAAAATGGACTGAGAGGCTTTAAACAGAAACATAACAATAAAATGAATATAGATAAGATGTGTACCCTGCCTTCACCTGAAACACTGCTGGGATAGGCTCCAGCTCACCCCGCGACCCCTAATGGGAACAAGCGGTACAGAAAATGACTGAAATGACTAGATAAGATGTTGCAGATCAACCTTCAAAATCTAATCTAATTTAATTTAATTTAATGATCTGTTCACACTGCAGCTCAATTCAGATTTCTTTTCCCATATTATTATTAGAAAATTATTGGATTTTCTGAATGGTACAAATCCATTTTTTTTTTTCAATCCAACCCAGGCCACATTCATATGCGATTGGATTCATATCCGATCTGTGTCAAAAGAGCAGTCATGATGCATTTCATCCGACTCTGACGTGACAAGTGAGATAAACGTCACAATTCTGTGCCAATGGAAGTGGATCGCAGCAATATCAAATCATTTCATTCATCAATTGGGTATAATTTTGTCAGTTCTGGCCTTAGAAATACTTCCAAAGTGATACACAAATAAGTGAAGCATCCATATTTACTTCCGTAAACACTACAAACTGTCTTGCTTTCCTTTGCACATGCGTCACTTCACAGCCATGTACAGTTCCTACTGAAATTTGATGAAGGTCGCATTGAAATGATAATGTGAGCTACCACGCAAAATAAAAAAAATAAAATAAAAAAAAGGATTTTGGAAAAAATTTAGATTCGAGCATTAAGACTCGCAGTGTGAACGTAGTCTCAGAGTTGTTCCTGATTGGATGTTTTGTTTAATCAAACATATGAATGAAGGCACACCCATTAACTAAAAGCATGACCGGGACCCCTGATGGCTGTTTTCTAATTTAATGCGTCATCATTTGACTGAGACAGCTGACTTGAGTTTCAGTCCTCTGCCTTTAACAGAAAAAAGATGTTTTTTCTTTCTGAAGCTAACTTCTGTCACGATTCTGGCTTTGTTTCTTGGTTTTCTTTGATTCTTTTTGTCATGTTTTTGGTTTATTGTGTTTTGGGATTTAAGGTCATGGTCAGTTTCAGTGTTCTTGGTTTCTGTTTGTTAGTGCACCTGGTTTGATTATTCATTCCAGTCACCTGTGTTTAGTTTGTCTGCGTATTTAAGTCCATGGTTTTCAGTTCCTCCTTGTGAGTTCATTGCTTGCTGTTGCGTTCTGTTTTGTTTTTAGTCATGTCCCATGCCACGGTTTTTACTGAAGTCCATGCCATGTCAAGTTTTTGCCGTCTGAGCCTTTTGTTTTGTAGGCTATGACATTAAAACCCTTTAACCTGAATTCCATCTGCCTCCTGCCTTGTCTGCCTGCATGTGGGTCCACACTTCAGCTTCACGTGACGTCTATATTTTTCACACAACAAATGTTACACTTTGCGCTGTGAGGAGTAAATTTATGTAAAAAGCACTTCTGGGGAGGTTTATAATCCATCTGGTGGAAGACAAGCACATTAAACTTAAAGTAAAACATAATATGGAAATTCTAAAAATCTAAGTGTGCGTTTGGTACTTCTGAGTTTTCTGTCTCTGATTGGAAGGTTGACCCAGCTGTGCACTGACCCTTGTGGCATCTGACAAGAGCAGCACAGATAGAAGGCCTGAATGACAGCACTGAGCCGATTGGCCGTCATGGAGATCACGTCCTCCCCCTCGGCGTAGGCCTCTGCCTCCATGACGAGCTGGTGGTCCAGCAGGGAGGGGAGTTTGGAGCTGGAGTGATCCGAATCACACTGTTTGAGGAGCAGAGAGGCTATCTCACTGCTGGAGGAGGGAGAAGATGGGTTTTTCCTGGTCCTCTCCAGTTCTGTGGAGATGAGCACCAACCATTCGTCCAGGGAGTGCCAGAGAAGCTCCAAAGGCTGCAGAGATAGAGACAGGAGGACAGAGAAAATCAGGAAGTGATCCAAGGAGCTGTTTGAGAGAAGTTTCAATAAAAATGTGATTCATTACATATCTGTTTCTAAATGTATCTAAATGAATATTTGCAGTTATAGAAGTTATAGAATAAGATATCAGTTACTGTCTATGCAAGCACACACACCCACATACAAACACTTGTGCTTGCACACATTACCCCTTTACGCACGCACACTTTCCCCAGTTTAAGAACCACTAAGGGGGGACCACAGCGTGTTGCATGTCTCAAATACTAGCATCTGACACTTGGGGACTTGTCATCCTGAACACAAACAAAAGTCTGTTGATTACTTTACAAATAAACTACTCACCTGTCATAAATTTTAGAGTTGTTTTAATAAATCAGAAACCATCTTATTTGAAGTCGTTTGCAGAGTTTCCTGTTTTAATACGTCTCACACTGTAGCAGAGGAGCTGATCATTCCTTTTGCCACCAATATAGTTCATAAAGTAGCAGTCAATAAAGTAAAGACTACTTTGTGGCACATTTCTTGATACACTTCTCTGTAAGCATTGTGGTACATGTGGTTGTGGGATGGGAAGGGAGGGGGGTGATGAAAAGCGGGCCCTGCAGAAAAAGTTTGGGAATCACTGCTTTAAGGCCACTTCTGACAGTCTTACCTTCATTTAGAAACGTACTATAAACAGGAGTAAATATCCTGCCTCAGGGCTCTAGCATCGTTTCTAACTTCTTTAGTTTATCCAGATCAGCTGTTAAAGGTTGCTGCTTGTAGAACTATCAGAATGTTTCTGCTGAAAGCTTCATCACGGACTGTATTCAGAGGAGGAGGATGACTCTGAATGAGTTGTGTGCTACATAGCAGGTGGCATTTAAATACGTGACATACTACAGTGGTAACTCGGTAGATCGTCAATAAATAAATATGATCTTGGTCTGGTCCAGAGATCCAGTTTGCAGAGCTTTAAAAGCTAAACTGTCCGTGTAAAAGACACATTCTGTGTGCATTTCTGCTTCAGAACCGCTACCTGATTTTTGCATCACTTCCTGAAACTATGCAGATGTTGGTTAACTGGGTTTGCAAAGAAAGACATTTTTGGTAACATGTCATTAACCAGTTAACTTTGACAGCCCTGGTTTAAATGTAGAACATTTCCAAGGAAGGGGATAATTTGCTCTATCTTTTCTATTTTTTTTACTTAATAGAGCTGACTGAAGTTTTTATTATGAGGTGAGTCAGTTCAGGTGGTCAGGATTACTACACACGTGGAAAAGTACATGTATGTACATTTAAAATAACTTCTAGATCTGGAAAAGTTACTGTTAGAAATAAAGAAGAGAAATAAAGATCCTAGTTTTATAATTATAATTCTTTTCTTCTTAAGACCTTTAAAGCATATTATGTGAATCTTATAATGTAGCTGCGTCTTTGTGTGAGTAGTCAGTAGACACGTAGCTAATTTTCCTCATGGGAAAGCTGAACATCACCTAGCTAAGAAGATAACACAGTTTTTACACGGTTTGCAGCTGTACACTGTTTAGTGCTGCTTCTCTGTCTTTGTGCTGAATTGAACTCCTTGCACGTAAGTTATATAACAGTTACTCTCATCAGAAAGTGAAATACTAGATCAGATAAAACAGATTAAATGTTCAGTGATTTTGTAGCTCCATCGTCATCTGGAAGTTGTAATTTGCAGTTTCACAACGGTTTTTTGAAAGACAACCATTTGGACCTCTTGGAGAAACTTTGATTCTGATCAGGCTTTACTTGGCGGCATTGATCGATGGCAGTATGTCACTTCCTGTTTACCTTAAAAACCTGGCTGCGAGGCGTCTTGTTGCCATTGTAGCCCATGTCGTTTCCGTTGTTAGGAGAGGAGGGTCCCAGCCGGAAAACGTGGCAGAAAATTCGCACGATTCTTAGCAGACTCTTCATCTGAGCTTCATAACTACTGGATAGACTGTAAGGAGACAGGAAGTTGATCCATTACATGACAACCGGCAGACATCGTGTCATCCTACAGGTCCACACCAAACCATCTGGGCCTCCTGGCGAAAATCTGAAGTGGAAGTTGAGACTGAAAGGAGTACATGATTCTGGGCAACAATTACTGTTTTTATTAGTGATAAATCACACAATTTTCTGTAATTAATCACACTGCTTTACACTAATGTAGAGTATTCCGTCACTCAAAAAAGAACAGAGGCAACAAATCAAGAACTTTGCTTTTGATTTTCTATTAACTTACTTCTTTGATGGATTTCTCTCAACAGAGATCGCGAAACATTTCCCCAAGGAGGGGGAGAGTTGGGCGTCTGAGCCCCACTCAGGTATTTATGACTTGGTTTGTCCCACAGAGTAGAACATGTCAATTCTTCTCAGGCAGGACTGAGAGTTAGACCTTGGTTTAGATCAGTTCTGGACAGACCTCCTGCAAACTATCATGCAAACTTTACTAATGTTTCTTTGTTCCAGATGTAGGTCTGGAACTGATGACCTGAAACTCCTTTATTTCTCCCTTTTGGTTCCTCAAACTGATAAGCTAACATCCCTCACAGGTTTTTCTTCCAGTGACACAGACCAGACCATCTTTGAATCCCTGCAGATCTTATAACAAAGACAGTTAAACATTCCAGGTGGGTTCTGAAAGTCCAAAAAAAGGCGTTTCACGCTTCATCAGAAATGCCCTGAGGAGACCAGGAAAAGACTTTCTTTATTTGAGATGTAAAACAGGACAAAGGTCTTGTCTTGCTATTAAATAATGTCCACTACATGTATACCGCTTTGTAATCTATATATCTGTACTCCAGAAGCAGACCATTCAAGTCATCAATATTGGTATAATGTTTAACCAATTGGAGTTTATTTATGCTGAGCGTTATCATTCTTTCTTTTTCTTTTTCAATGTTTTATGACATTGTTGATATAATCCATCCATCCATCCATTATCTGCCGCTTATCCGGAGTCGGGTCGCGGGGGCAGCTGCCTAAGCAGGGACACCCAGACTTCCTTCTCTCCGGCCACATTCACCAGCTCATCCGGAGGGATCCCGAGGCGTTCCCAGGCCAGCCAAGAGATGTAGTCCTGGGTCTTCCCCGGGGCCTTTTTCCGGTGGGACATTGTTGATATAATCCCTTATGGTTCATTTATCCTGTTTGAATGGTTGATCAATGTTCCATTACAATGTGCTATAAATGATACACATTTCCTCCAGGATTAATAAAGTATTCTGACCCTGAATTAATTAATTAATTCAATTAGTCAATCTAGGATTTAATGGTTTTCCATGCTTCCATTAAAAGAAAAAGCTTGACAGTGTTCTGAGGTTTCCAGATACTAATAGATTTTATGCCATTGGATTTTATATTATTAAATTATAAATATAAAATTTTATATTTATTATTTAAATTTAAATTTTATCTAAACATTATTAATGTTTAATGATGCTAGATCGCTACACTAAATTAAGCGACAATCCAATAGTAGTGTATTGCAAACTTTTGTATAAGAAGTACCTAACAAAAGTGCAGGAAATTTTGGTTTACAACACATTTTTGTAAAAACAAACTGCTTTTACAGCAGTTTTCTCTTTACACAGCAGCAGTTAAATATTTCCTGTAAATCTCTACTTAAATGTTATTGTGGTTATGTCAAATATTTACAACAAAGAATGATTTCTATAGATTTCAACAGGTTTGTCACTATATTAATAAGTAGTGATAAGACGTCATGACATCGAAAATAAATATAAATCTCAATAATATAAACCTCAATTTTCATCCAATCACAATCAAATGTAGAGTGATTAATCGGGGTCTGGTCCTGAACAGATACATATAACCACTTCTGGTCTCGGCCTAAGCCCTGCCCACTTTCAACAGGAAGTGCTTTCCCAGACACTGGGCTCCTTCTCCTCAGGAATGAACCTCACACACTTAAAAGTGCCTAAGATCAGGTCAAACCCTTTTATGATACTACAGTGAAAAAACATTTGTGTCTTCGCAAAACGTAACCGTGGCGAATGGCGTCCAGACCCAGGAAAAGAGAGGTATTTGTAACTGACCCAATGTACTCTTGATCTCCACCAAACTCGGCAGGGTGGACAATGGTCAGGCCTGAAACTGATTCAAATTGACAAATGCTCAGATACCTCAGATATGTATCCACACTCTCCACACTTTGCACAGGTGATATAAATGCTAATCAGACTCACTGGGCTTCACTCACAGAGTTTTAATGTTTGTTCACAATAGACAATGATACTGCCAGTCTAACGTTCACAAAAATAGGTTTATTTTTGTTTATGGGTTTATTGATTTTCTATTTTCACCCACTTCTGCCTTTTTTTTTCCTATCTTCCCACTTTCTCTCTCTTTGCACATTTTTTTGTTTTTCTTTTTTTTTCCAGCTGCCACCTCACAAACCATATAACACTAATGCTAACCTGCAAGGAACATTTAGTAATACCGGTATATATATAACTCACATTATATGACAAAAACAACAGTGGATTCCCTCTCTACAACGCAGCTTCCTCATGTTTATTCAGCCTGTTATAACTCCAGACAGAGAGGGGTAGCCATTCTGATAAATAGAAAAGTAACATTCACAGAAATCAACGTAATCACAGATCCAGAAGGGAGATTCATCAAAGTAAAATTATCCAATCAAAATATGAAGTTTTGCATCGCTAACTAATATGGACCAAATGTTGACGATCCCTCCTTCTTTCACTCTTTTTTTCACATCACTTTCTGAACAGGCAGATGGCAAACTAATTACGGGAGGGGATTTTATATATATGGAGGATTTTGAACTTTGCGATATATGGCGGTCTTATCAGCCTAATATCAGAGAGTACACCTTCTTTTCCTCAGTTCACCATTCATACTCTAGGCTAGATTATTTTCTAGTTAACCACTCTTTGGTGAGTGAGATTTCAGAGACCCAGATCCACCCCATCACTATCAGCGACCACCGACACTGGTTTCCTTCACTTTAAGGAACACGAGAATCACACCACCGGCTAAAAGCTGGAGATTTAATACAGCGTTGCTAAAAGATCCTTATTTTATCAGCTACTTCACAAAGGAATGGGCTATATACTTAGAAAACAATGACAAACCAGGAGTCTCAGCATGTCTTCT
>JBAMHW010000006.1:30687017-30702413 GCA_037177495.1 Rhadinocentrus ornatus | reverse complement strand
TTGATCTACTCTGCCGTTTGTCCGCTCTGCCCCTTCTTTTATTGAAAAAGAGTGGACCTTGAAAACATACACACCCCACAACAGCAAGGAAGTACATTCCATACAATCCTTATATGGTCAGCACTTTATCACACAGTTCTGTGAACAAACCTAAGGAGGAAAGGATACCTTGGTACTGGGTACCTCCCGTGCCTAGACTCCCTTTTTTACTCCCTTTTTACTTGTGCACAAGATAAGAAATGGAACAATGCAGGCACTCTCCTGAAAGCTTTCTGAGTACATGATAAATGCAATACACAATATGATAACAAAATATATTTCCAACAGCTAGTGGATGCCACAGAAACAGATTTTTGCTTTTCCATATTTCTAATAATTTTGGTTTTCCTTTTAATGCCAATGTAATCATGAAACGTAACGAGTCAGCAACAGAAGACTTATAAGGATGTGCACATCTGAGCATCTGAAGCATGCGCCACAAAGAGGTGGAGGATATACAGCCATCAGTCAGGACAAACTGCTGCAAATATAATCAGTTTTTTTCCTTTTTCTTCCCCATTATACTTGTTTGAATGGGTTTTGAGATACAACCCAGTTTAGTGCTTTAATTTTATATATCTTTTTGTTGACCTACAAACACAAAATTGTTGGGCTGTGTAATTTTTTCTTTACAACCAGTGTTGACTTGTTCTGCTGTTAAATTAACAAAAATAAGATTGAAATTGAGTGATGATTGAATTGTGATTTTTCTTTGTTTTTGTCAGTCTGTGTGTAACTGAAGTCCCATGTGTTTCCAGGGGGTGGAATGCTAGTTTTCCTGTATCCTTCTAGCTCAGCAGCAGGTTCCAAACAGGAATTCTACTTTTGTATGCGTTTACAGTTATGTGCCGCTGAGGCGATCAAATTAATGCATAAATAAAGTTATTTTGTCATGTTTTTTTTTCACACTGTCATTGCAAGTGTCCACCCCCTCCACAATACCTCGACAAGTCAGAAGCAGCTGCAGTGGGGAGCTGCAGGACGCAGGTTCAGGAGATCCTTGTTCTTTCGGCCACTAGACTATACAACAATGATTTCAAACCTGTTCCTCATAACCTAAAATGGGGAACTAATATATTTTATCTTTAGTGTCCTTATTTTTTTATTTTAATTACTTTAGGACAGAAAATTGTCACATTGGGGTGAATATTGCACAGAGCTCAGAAGCAGCAAAAATTGTCTAAAAGAAATATGACGTAGAAAAGACATACACAACGACCACATTTTGACTACCATTAGCCCCAATACAGATGTCCCATGGACATCAATGCCTGACAATATTTAGACGTCGGAAAAAACGTCTTTTGGCGTCACAGTCTGCACGTTGTGGGGACCAAAATTGGATGTCCAATACAACTTGATAAAGACGTCGTTTAGTCGTCACCTTGCGCAGTGGGTTTGTCTCCTTATTCCGTTTTCTACTTTCCTTTTTACTTCTGTTCACTATTCTTTTTTTCTGTCCCTTCCAGTCAAGTCCAACAACATTAGATAAATTCCATAATTCAAAATAAATAAGATTTTAAAAAAAAAATCTTATTATCAAGAGGAGCTTTATACCCATAAAGCAAAGCAAATTTGTTCAGCACAACACAGCAGTCAGATCATCGTTCTGCTGCTACGATGCTAGACAAGGAAAAAAAACTAAAATGAAAAAACCAAAGAGTTCACCTAAAATGTCTGTCCCTAATACTATATTGCCAAAAGTATTCTCTCACCTATTCCAAACAATTTAAATCAGATATTCATAAACACGGGTGTATAAAAATCATGCATAGAGGCATGCAGACTGTTTCTACAAACATTTGTGAAGGAATGGGTCGCTCTTAGAAGCTCAGTGAATTCCAGCGGGGTACTGTGATAGGATGCCGCCTGTGCAGCAAGACCAGTTGTGAAATTTCCTCACTCTTAAATATTCCACAGTCAACTGTCAGTGATATCATAACAAAGTGGAAGTGATTGGGACCGACAGCAACTCAGCCACAGAGTGGTAGGCTGTAAATGACTGAGCGGGGTCAGCGGATGATGAGGCACATAGTGCGCAAAGTTGGCAATTTTCTGCAGAGTCCATTGCTACAGACCTCCAAACTTTATGTGGCCTTCAGATCAGCTTAAGAACAGTGCGAATAGAGCTTCAGGGATTGGGTTTCCACGGCCGAGCAGATGCATCCAAGCCATACATCCCCAAAAGCAAAGCAAAGCGTCGGATGCAGTGGTAGAGAATGCTGCCGCTGGACTCTGGATCAGTGGAGATGCGTTCTCTGGAGTGATGAACCCCTTCATCATCTGGTGATCTGACGGAAGAGTCTGGGTATGGCAGTTTCCATGAGAACGGTACTTGTCTGACTGCAATGTGCCAAGTGTAAAGTTTGGTGGAGGGGGGATTATGGTTAGGGGTTGTTTTTCTGAAGCTGTGCTTGGCCCCTTAGTTTCAGTGAAAGGAACTCTGAATGCTTCAGCATACCAAGAGATTTTGGACAATTCCATACTTCCAGCTTTGTGGGAACAATTTGGGAATGGCCCTTTTCTTTTCCAACATGACTGTACAGCAGTGCACAAAGTAAGCTCCATAAAGACCTGGATGATCGAGTTTAGTGTGGGTGAACTTGACTGGCCTGCACAGAGTTCTGACCTCAACCCGACAGGACACCTTTAAGACGAATTAGAGCAGAGGCTGAGAGCCAGGCTTTCTCGTCCAACATCAATGTCTGATCTTATACATGTGCTTCTAGAGAAACGGTAAAAGAAAATTCCTATAAACAGACTCCTAAACCTTGTGGAAAGCCTTCCCAGAAGAGGAAAAACTTATATCCACCAGAATAAAACCACATTTACTTAAAAAAGAACATTTCTCATTGTGCTTTTTGAGCATTTTTCTGTCTAAAATCACAATTTTCTACCCACTTGCATCAGTTTGATTGGACAAAGAGAAATGTTGGTTCTTTTCCTTCTTTTTTAAGTGCCAAACAGAATCTCTTTATTTTGATAAACCTGCTCGCTCCTGATTGTTTACATCAGGATGAGACATGGAGGTAGAGGCCTTCGAGAACCCTTTCTGGCCTCTGCATGTGGTATGTCTGTGTTCACAGCCAATGAGCAAGAACTTTGGGGAAAAAAACTGCTTTAACGTGCGATAAAATAATTAACAGCGTTAATTAATCAATGCGTTAACACATTAATAACACGTTTGAGAAAAAGTCTGAGAACCACTGCCTTAAGGTGTGTATGACAACAGAAAAATTTAAATACATGGAACCCTCAGTGGTCAGTTACAGCTGAATGAACATGACTTGAATGACATGTAGATTTAAGTATAGATGGACTGTTTTTATAAACAACCACAAATTCCTCTTCAACCAAATATTTGACAATCCGTTAAAAATCTGCTGTGTGTGGTGTGGGATAACAGGTAGCTAAAGCAAACATTGATGTTTTAACTGAATGGGACTGAATAATTTTATCTTTGAATCATGTGATGTAACATGATCTTGTCCATGCAAAGAAGATATTAGTAACAACTTTGGCATCATGCTAAAGCACAAAAAACTAATATAGTTTGACAATTGCAATAGTTCTCTAACCCTTCCTTAACCCAACGCCTGCTAAAACAAGCTGGTTCATATCTGATTAAACCTTACTTCCACTTTCAGAAATATCACCAGCTGAGGATCAAGATCCTGGGAGACTGTTACTACTGCATCTGTGGGCTTCCAGACTACAGGGAGGACCATGCTGCCTGCTCTATCAAGATGGGGCTGGCCATGGTGGAGGCCATCTCGTGAGTGCACGTCTTAGCTTGTGTTAGCCTTAAAAAAAATCTTTCAATACAAAAAAGATATAATTTCACCAAATTTGTCCCTAAATATTACTGAATCAAAGTTTTGTGCTTTAAAACGGGCTTCAGTTAGGAAAAAGCTAGCATGAGCATGTCACATTAACCAGGGTCAAACTAGCATCAAAGAAGTAAATGATCCTCATTTATCGAGATTTTTATTTCCATGAGTGGATCATTTCTCCTGGGGGCATGAGGTTTGTTTTTGTCTTAATTTTATTTTTTTGTGAATTTGCCCTGACCCTAGCATTTTATGCATAGTCTCCACTACTGTAGAAACTGAGTTTAAAGCTGTTTTCTTATACATGCATGGGAGAGGATGGTATAAATGGAAATTAGCCACTTCATTAGACATTTGCAAGTCAGCTAATACACTGCCACTCACTGAAGAGTAAATATCATCTCATTCATTCGTTCATTCATTTTCTATATTACTTAGTCCAATTCAGAAACGCGGGAAATCTGGAGCAATTAGCAGGCGAGAGGCAGGGTACACCGTGAACAGGTTGCCAGTCCATCACAGGGCCTGAATATAATCTCTTATTATGTAATTTGAAATAGACACAAATATTTTAATAACCAGATTTTCCTCAGTGATAGTTGTATGATAGTTATTTTTTATAGAATATTTGTATTATATAAATATGATGTAATACTTTTAGCGAATTGATAAAAATGTAAACAAATAAAGTAAGATAAAAAAAAATCAAAAAGCATTATGATACATCTCTGTAATTTTAAGGAAAAAAAGGACGGGCAACTATTTTATATATAATTAAACCTTCAGAGTGTTAATCATTGTTCTATAAAACTTGATATTATAACCTCATCAGTGTCATCCATATATATCGTCATCAGAGAACATTAGCAGTAAATATCCTGAATAAGTTTTCAATGTTTTAGCGTTTGCATGGTTTAGTATGTAAATGTTATAAATGTGAACCTAAAATCTGGACTGGAACATTGTAGACACCAGACAAGTGTCTGATCCCATTCTTAACCCCTCACACTGTGTTTTTCCTGTTTGGATCTGGGTTGCTAAACTTCGGAAGCATGGAGCTGTCACCCCCCAAAAAAATGACGTGATAGTTTTTTTGTAAAAACGGGAAACGTATCACGTTACAATGTGATACGTTTATTGTAATAACGTGAAATGTATCAGTTTTTAATGTATAATGACGTAGTCCTGTCTGCTTTAAGGGTACAACGTCAACAGTGTCACAGTGTCTTCACCAGATCTCTCCAATGAAGAACAACTTAATCCCATTTGGTAAATTAGGTATGTCTCTGGACATAGCACGCGCAGTTTCCCTATACAACGACAAATATGGTTTATAGTCTACGTTTTCACCACATAACATATCGCGTTATAACACGATATGTTTCACTTTTTTACAATAAACTTAAGTGATATGTTTCACGTTTTTACAATAAAACTATCACGTTATAACGTGATAAGGTCACAATTATAATTTTTTTTTATTATTTTGGTGACAGCTCCACGCTTCTGTACGTAACTGATGAGTCATTTGGCCATCATTGTTTACTGTCAGGGCAATATCCTCTCACAGCTGTCGTAGAAAGTTAATTAACACTGGTTAGAAATGACAGTCAGATAAACTCAAATTGATTCTTATGTAAAATCTGTTTATATATATAATATGTGTGTGCGTGCGCATATGTGTGTGTGTGTGTGTAAAAAAGGTTTAGTGTTGTTGAGGTATTCAGAGGGATGAAAAGAGTATGGATGGATTCATGACTCTTTCCAGTTTTTCAACACACCTGTTTTGTGAACTAACTACAGGTATGTTCGAGAGAAAACTCAGACTGATGTAGACATGAGGGTTGGTGTGCACAGTGGTACGGTACTAGGAGGAGTACTGGGGCAGAAACGCTGGCAGTACGACGTCTGGTCCACAGACGTCACTGTTGCCAACAAAATGGAGGCTGGAGGCATTCCAGGGTAAGAACATCAGAGCCATTTTACAACTTTTAGCACAGTTACCATACCACCTTTCCTAGCACCACCTCTACGACTGATATAATATCCAGTAGAAAAGAATTCCACATTCAGCAACTTCAGGCACAATTAAATTATTTTTTTTTAATTTGTAAAAGATATTTAAATTGCGTACAATTTTCGTTAAACTTTACAACTGTGTGCCACTTTGTAATGGTATTTCACATAAAATTTCATTATAATATTTTTATGTTTGTGGTTATAACGTAACAAAATGTGGAAAAGTTCAAGAGGGTACTGAATACTTCTGCAAGGAGTATGCTGTATATATATGTATATATTTATTATTATTATTTATTAGGGCTGTGAGATATTCTTAATATGAAGCTCCATCACAGTCTGTCTTTAGAGGAGGAGGGCGGCTCACTGAACATCTGTGTTGCTCAGAAGGGGATATTTGAAACTTGACACGCTACGGTGGCAGTTCAGTTCACATCGACAGTAGTTTTAAAAAAAATCTTAGTCTTGTCCAATGAATTATCTTGCAGAGCTTTGAAGCTAAACTGTCCATATAAATAGAGTCTGCAAAGTCTGTATTTTGAATACAGAATTTATCTGAGAATGTGTGCTCATTCAAACAAAGGTTTTATTAACCAAACATGCCATAGTCTAACAACTAATCTTACTTTATCTTTTACAGCATACTTGCAATTAAAGTTTACTTTTAAAAGAAAACATTGAACTGTAGATTACATTAATATTTGTACAAGTTTGAGTAAATTGTCTTTATTTTTCTTTCGAAACATCCCTCCCGCCCTTATATTGTGTATGTGCAGATACTGAGATACTGTCCATTGCAAAAAAGGGGGGAATCTTTATTTATGCCATTTTTTTTTATGTAAAAATCTTTTATTGGAGAATTTACTACAAGCAGTTGTCTTCTTTTTGGGGGGGGGTTTAATATTAAATGTCATTAAACATGCTCACGTTTACACCAAAGTTAAGCAGTTTTGTGTTTTGCATTTATTTCCTTACTGTACCGAAATAGAACCAAACTGTGACCTTAAAACCAAGGTATGTACCAAACCATTTAGATGGGGGTCCAGGTAGGGGCATTGACCAGGAACAGGTCGGACCAGGTGAGGTATATTTTTTAAGGTCTTGATTTTATGTAATATTGAACTGATTATTACAACTAAAGTGATCATCTGATGTAAAAAAGCCAAGAAAATCCCCCCTTTTCCTGGTCAGTGCTCCTGCCTGGCCCCCCATTAAAACTTTTGTAGACCAGTCCCAGCATTGTTGAAGTATAAACCCTGTCTACCACCAGCCACCTACTGTGTTAGAGAAGGTCCTGCCAAAAACAATACTTTTGGGTTAATACGTGATGGTGTGAACCATGAACCGCTAGTTGCCTCCTTCTCACCTGAAACATAAACGCATGCAACAAGAGAGAAAAGCCGATCAGCTGATCACCAACAGCTGTCATAATTCACGGAACAACATGAGAGGAGGAGGCAGCTGCTGCACAGAGACGACCAGAGATCCTCTAGAGTAGATATGTTGGTGCAGGATAAATTTTTAAAAAATGTGGGAAAAGTGCGGGTGTGGCTCATTTTTCCTTCTGGCCTCTCCACATCCTGCAATGACGGATGAATGGGGTGCATCATGCTGCAAATGCAATAATTGCGTTAAACATATTAACAAAATTAATACATTTATAGATATATTCATTCAAATAACCTAAACCCAGAGTGAAGTTGGGGGAGGTAATAATCGATTAGATTGTAGTGCCTTGTTTAAGCGGGTGATGGCTGCCGACAGGAATGATCTTCCTAATGTTGAATTGTTACTTATCAACACTTTTTGGTAAATTTTATTGTTTTTACAGTAACATTGTGAGCAGTTGTCAGCTCAGTTTTAATATTATCTTCTCTATGTGTTGTTTGTGGACCAGTCGTGTTCACATCTCACAGAGCACCATGGAATGTCTTCACGGAGAGTTTGAGATTGAGCCTGGAAACGGAGGCAACCGCTGTGACTACCTGAGAGAGAGAGGCATTGAGACATACCTTGTGGTTGTTCCAAAAGCACCTCTGGGAAAGAACGGAATCAGTGGTGTGGTAAGTTAAACTCACTAACTGCAAACATTTCACCACCTGCCGAGGCAGCTGATCACCATCGTACAGACAGGATTAATGTCATAATACAACCAGTGATCTAAAAACATCAGGTCTAAGTGTGAACTGTAAATAAAAATAGAATTCAGGGATTTCCAAATCTCATATTTTATATCTAATAGAACATGAACAATATATCAGTTGAAATTGAAACATTTTACCGTTAATGGAAAATATTGGGTCATTCTAAAACTGAAACCAGAAACCATCAGATTCATGAGATCTGAGACCGGTAGTACAAAGCTGGATTTTCTTTTGTCGAGTTAACTTTGGGGTTGACCCAGGGTTTTTCGTCCTAGATGCAGGTTCACTTCTTACTGGGGTTAATCTATGGTATTTGGTGCGTGATTCATGAGAGGAGCGCTTAAGAGAGAGAGAATTTTTAGGGATAGTTGCAATTCATGGATCAGATCATTCATGACATGATGCCCCATATCGGATCAGTCTCAGGAGATGAAAAACTGAGACACTGACAATCTAGTCTTCAGTGTTGTTCTCCTGATGCGTGATGTCTGATGACAGATCACCACTCAAAACACGCGCTGACACATTTTAAAATGTGTCTTGTAAACATCTCCACTGACGCTGTTAATGGATGAAAGATTTATCGCTTTTGAGCACGTGGTGGAGTATCGGGTGCAGAGGACATTTTAAAAAGGCGCATATGTTGTGAGTACCGCCGGTATGTGGCGTCTGTCTCTAGGCAACTATGAAAACAAATCTCTGGCAAAGAAAACAAGCAGCACTCAGAATACGGGACAAGAGACATCCCGTAATGGGACAATCCAATTTAGATAAAAATACGGGACGTCCCAGCTAATACGGGACAGTTGGCAACCCTAGCTGTGCAGGATGGCTTCATCTGGAATGCAGAGTTTTAAAGTAAAAAAGTTACGGAGTAGATCTTTAACATATCAGTAAATAAAGATGTACAAATATAAAAGACTTACTGCACAGATTAAAAGGTAATGTTGCACAGCAGGAAAAACTACTTTTTAAATAATTATTTCCTCTACAAACTAGAATTGAGTCATTTATAAAATATGAGATATTATTAGCTCAACATTTAAGATCATTTGTGGATAGTAAATAATTTTTTCCTGTTTGCTTCTAACATGATAGAAGCTGTCTGTAACATCTTCTAATGGAAACTCTCCTCTGTTGATCAACACCACGGAGTGTAACGGGAGTGTTAACACAGCCTGCACTACACCAGAAGAACCGGAGGAACTGGATACCAGGGTAACTGAGAAATTAATTCACACTTACACTCACTGTAAACACTGCTTTCAGGAAGTTGCTACTCTGTTTATTCTTTTCAGAAAGATTCCCAAGCTGCACAGGTGTGACAGGTGCACCGTGTGGTTTAGCATTGACTTGCTGCAATCTGCAAGGCATAAATTATGATGAATAGCTTATCCTTTAAAATGTTTTCCAGGAGCATTTTTACTATATAGCTTAAAATCCTCGACAACTCGATTGCAGCCAATTAATTAAATGTTCTAACACAAAAAAGACAAAGAATGTAGTCACCTGTGGAACGGACAGGACAGAAAAAACACCATCCAATCATTTTAACCAGCCTGTTCTAAAAGATTGGTTGGTCATATGTCTATCAAACTTAAAAGCCATTTGTCCTGCCCCCCTCAACCCCTCTATGCGTGCCCGTCCTCGTGCACCAATTGAGACTTGGAGTAATCGTAGAGTCAACGAAGTGAGAGCCAGAGCTTGGCTACCTTACTACATCAACAAACGCTACACACTTAATCATAAGGGACATTATGTCAGAAAAGGTGCCTATATCAAGTCGGTTAAACAAAACTGTTTTGGAGGCTACCTCCAAAAAACAAACTGAAGGAGAGTGAACCAAGAGCAGAGTGTTAGCGAATCAATGCTGCTGAGCGCTCGTGAACCCTCGAGAACAAGCACTGAGCATCTCTGAGCTTTGGAGGTATGGCATTGTGGGAAGTCTGAAGAAAGGGGTTTGGACTTTTGACTTGTGCATTTTCAAAATGTAGCTTGCTCAAACTGTTTTTCCATGATCTCCTACCCTACCTTTAAGTGATCTATGGACGTTTTCCATGCTTTTATATCTCATCCAGGAGGTTTACAATCCAGCTGCAAAATGTAGTGTTTATTCAGAGACTTTATATGATAAATCCATGATGAGTGATCCATGAAAACACCATTATTTATCACATATTCATCATCATAAGAAAAGATCACTATCGCTACTATGTTGCTAAGAGACTTCTGTTTTGACTGGAAAAATATGATTAGGCCACTTCCTGTCAAACTTTCCACCAATTAGAGAGCTTAAATTGATGGCAATGTCTAATCAGGAGCAGGTTAAAAGATCAACCAGTGAGCAGTAAGTTCTTTGTGTCTGAAAAGAAAAAAAGTAATGCTCCTCTATGGCTGAAATAAAGCCAAAATGTTTTTGATGCACGGTAGCACCAAAAACGACTGAGTTGGAGTTTGTTTGGTGAGGATAGTAGGTAAATATTAGCAAAAAAAAACTTAAAAAAAAGTGTAAACTTGTAAATAGTTTATGTTGTGTTATAAAGCCAAGACTTGAGAGAATGATATGCAGATAGCTTCATAATCTGACAACTGAGGCTGTCCTGAAAACATGTCAGCATGTTGACTGGGATTAAAAGGGTAAGCTTCTTGTAGTTTTACATAAAAATCAAAAACAACATAAAAGTAGACCAGAAATAGCAGAAAATGCAGTTTTAAGGGTTAAAGTGTTAAATACTGTAGATTGAGTGGTGAACAAATGTACAAGTCATGTACAAGTCAGATGTGTCCATTTTTTCTGTTCAATTTTGTTGATGTGAAGGTGGTAAATCCATCTTTTCCAAACCCTCGGAGACGGCTGCGTCTGCGGGACTTGGCTGAAAGGGTGATCGATGCTCAGGAGAATGAACAGGAGCTCAACAAGCTGCTGAATGAGGCTCTGCTGGAGAGAGAAACAGTTCAAGCGTAAGTCAGTCTCACCATGTGCAGGACACTCAGGTAAAATCACCACACAATAATACTGTCTGTGCATCTACTTGACTGGGATTAACACTCTTGATCAGGTACTCTGACTCACATTGATTCCACATCATGAATCCAAACGATACAGACTTGATGGCTTTAATAATCCACACTCACCAAACAGATCTGTGTGTTCTTTCAAAGACACGTGTGTTAAAGAGAAGGAGGTGCTAGAAAGTTAGGAAGCAGTTTTAGAATTTAGGAAGCACATCTTTTTTTTTATGTGTATGCTGTCTTAAAATCAGTATAATCAACTGGGGAATAAATGAGTGAACAGGGAGATGATCAAGTATGAGATTCCTTCCTACAAAGGGACGGCAAGAAGGTAAACAAGCAAGCACTACTCTGAGAAAATAATGGAAGGGGAATGATCTTTGCAGAATACTTTCTATTTTATTCTATTCCGTTCTATTCTACAGTCATTTGAAAGAAGCTTTTTTAAAAAGGGACTTACTTCCGAGACTAAGAACAATACAAGCAAGAATTCAAACAGGAGGGAAAATCATAGTTAACTGGTAGTCAGACTGCTGTGAGTCCAGTTGGACCCAGGTTCTGTCATCTAGAGCTAAAGGCAGTGCTTCTTTTTTTTCCCTGTTGAATGCAGACATTTAATTTATTTCTGCCAACTTTTTATAAAAAATATATTTATCAAGGTCACATTTAGCTTTAAATGATTCCTGTAATCATCAACATCATACAAAACTGGAAATTCATACACTCAGTATGAATCATTGGAGTATTTACTCATCTAATTTCATACTGGAACCATTTCACCTTCATCCTGTCACTTCCCTTATTACTAACATGTATTACACAACCTAATTATTCAGGGCAGGTCTGTATAAATCATTATATTTATTGCTACTGTTTGATTGTTTGTAATTAATTATTTTACCAAATATCACTATGAAGGGTTAGTTTACACCACACCACCCATTTCTTTCTTCTTTATGTTTTAAGTTGATGTCCTGGTTGCTGTGAGCACCATTTTCTGAATGAAAAATATCATGTCTGCAGTGAGAATCTGTAGAATGTTCTACATGTCATGAACATTTTAAAGCCCAACATCCAGAATGTGGTTCAAGGTGTTTGTTTTATTAAATGTCTGATTAATCTGACCCAGAATTGGGAAAAACTGCATTCTCCTGTTCAGCACCTTGGGGATGGAATGATCAACAGAAAGAGCTTAAACTAGAAACACTTTTGTCCATAAATGAATTTAAGGCTTCCATAAAGAATGTGGTGATGGAGACATGTGCTTGTTTTTCTGGAGATGTTTTTATGACCATGTACTTGTTGTTTTATCATGAAAATGTAAATTGTTATAATATGTATACTACATTTACTTTGTGGTTTGGCTGCTACCTTGGCCATGTCTCTCTTGAAAAAGAGATTTTGTATCTTAATAGGACTTCCTGGTTAAATAAAGGTTAAATAAAATAAAAAACAATCAGGAAGAAAATTAGATTTTTCATTTGATCTAAATGGAAGGGGTTGAGTTTAATCAGCTGTGATATTGATTGACGGATCCTAACTCCAACTACTGATATCAGTAAACATTCAACCGTTATTCATATAATATCATAATGTAATCAACCTTGTGATTTTCACCAGTTATTTTTAACCGTCACACTAAATGAACAAAGGACTCTGATTTCTCTTAGAGTGCACTAACTCATTGTTTAGTATCAATGAGGGAGAGGAAATAAACATGACCTGGGCAGGGTTTTTTCTACACAACAAAATTTTCCATTCATAAAAAGATATAAAATTTCCTATATCCAAACCACGTGAAGAACATACTTCTAGTTTTAATTAGATTCAAATTTGGAGAAACACTGTTTACCTGCACAACCGAAACCACCAAATCTGACTGTTTACTGTAGAGACTTTATATAACAAATCCACAATGAGAGATCCATGATAACACCTTTATTTATCACATTTTCATAATAAAAAAAAAGATCACTATCACTAATATGTTGCTAAGAGACCTCTATTTAGACCTAGAAATTATGATGAATCCACTTCCTGTCAAACACGTAAAAGATCAGAGAACTTAAATTGACAGTAATGTCCAGTTAAAAGCAGCCAAAATTCACGGTGGTGCCACAAAGCAGCTGAGTTGGAGTTGGTTTTGTGAGGATAGTAGGTAAATAGTAGCATTAATTCCTGTAAATAGCAAAAAATAACTGAAAAAAAAAGGGTAAATATGTGAAAAGTTTCTGTTGTGTGTTTGTTTCAATACTAGTATTTTTTCTCCTGAAAGACTTGAGAGTGATGTGCAGATGAGAAAAGGCTTGGTCACTGTTGATCTGTGTGTTATTTCTACAAAGTTCTGTTAGTAATAAATTCCGTTTTGTTGTTTTATGTGGTATTTATGCTGCTATATATATTGATACATTGATTTTACATAATTTTAACTCCATAATCTGACAACTGAGGCTGTCCTGGAAACATCATGTCTGCATGCTGCATGCAAGAGTTGAGCTTCTATGTGCATTTTTTATTGACCACAAATTAATTTAAAAATTTTATGGTAATTTACCAACTTTCCTATCATGTTTGTTTCTGTCTCACATTGTAGTGGGCTAATGATATGCCCCAATTTCCTGTAAAACAAGATTACAATCATTTGTGGGAACCTGGTAAAACTCACTGAGAATGAAGAAGCCGTCAGGCTGATATCATTTTCCTCCTACTGAAGATCGTAGAACAGCTGTGTCCAGGATGATCATGTGACAGGTCAGATGATCATATATTTTATTTTAGTTCTGACGTTGTTGTGTATTTGCAGTCTGAAGGGAAAACACACCAACAAGCTGTCCCTGAGGTTTGTGGATCCGGACCTGGAGACTCGCTACTCGGTGGAGAAGGAGAAGCAGAGCGGAGCTGCTTTTTGTTGCTCCTGTGTAGTTCTGTTTTTCACCGCAGTGATGGAGGCGCTTATCGACCCCCGGTCAGTCCACAAGGCCGTCAACAACGTCTTTGCTGTGTCTTTTCATCATTATAATCCAGATTAAAGCTGGGGTTTTTGCCTGAGTTGTTCTCCTTGTGTTGGAACAGTCTGGTCGCAAACTACATCAGCTTTGCCGTCGGAGAAGTGCTGCTGCTTGTCCTGACTTTCTGCTCTCTGGCTGCCATCTTTCCTCGAGTGAGTTCCAAACATTTCCAAACCATTTACACTCCAACTGTCTTCAGTTATAACAACACAAAACTTCTCAGCTTCTGTTCCCTTTAATGAACCAAATTACAGAAAATCATAGTTTGATATATATTTAGAAAATATGGATGTTCTTCATCATCAGCATCATTTTTGGCTATGAAGGATATCACAGCATCCAGTATGTGTGCATTGGCATGTCCTGTTATGGAAATGTATTGAATTCCTGCAGGCAGGCCAGCATTGACGGTGATCTGAGGTTAGCTGGCGCGGCGTCGATCTGACAGTTAGCTGCTGTAAACGGTGCTTGGGGCGGCTCATAGCATTCAATACCCATCAGATATCCCTGTGGACAACATGTGTGTGGAAACGTGATCATCCTCTCTTCTTGTATCTAATATCTGGAATTACCTGTAGGTCTGACCATGTTAATTTGGACACCACCAGGTGATGCTTTCAGGTGATGCATATGTGTTTGTTGTGTTTTTACAAAGGCTGAAATATGTCGTGGATTTCCTTCAGACGTACTGGAGGCAATGATTAAATTCAATTAATGAACTTTATTTGTCTGGGGACAATTTATGGTACACAAAGTAGTTTTTAAGTTTCTCAGTACATGGAAATTACAATAAAACAATTAACTGGTCAGTAAACACAAACAACTGTGCAATCAGAGCATTATTGCAAAATGCACTATGCAAGTAAAAAAAAAAGTGTAAATTTAAATAGAAAAATAAATACTGGTACAAGTAACATGATAGCAGTACACAGCACAATATAGTATAGTTCAGTAGTATAATGTCATATGTGTTTTACAGTATAATGTACATTGAATAGCGGTGGAGACTAATATTAAATAAAAGCATGTAATGTTTTGGTGTATAATAGTATACAGAGTAGTACACTTTAATACAATAAACCATGTATTATTGTATTATGTATAGTAAAATAAATTGTTGGGTAACAATTGAACATGATGTAGAATAAAGTAGATACATGAAGATATGATAAAAGGATAACACACTATAAGATAATAGGATTTATTATATTTATTTAAGACCTTGAGAGGTCTTCCTACGCCCCCGCGTCCTGGGACATGCTCGGGAGCGGAGGGGGGATGGAGGTTGGATGCCCGCTGGGGGCCGTGTGCGGGGTGCTGCTGGGCGCCGTTTACCCTGGGGGC
>JBAMHW010000006.1:30661867-30672169 GCA_037177495.1 Rhadinocentrus ornatus | reverse complement strand
CAAAACAAAACAAAACAAAACAAAACAAAACAAAACAAAACAAAACAAAACAAAACAAAACAAAACAAAACAAAACTCAAATTCAGATCAGGGGGGCCATTCCTCCCACTCACGCCCCTCCAGGTCTCATTGTCATTGCCCACGTAGGCATTGAAGTCCCCAAGCACAACGAGGGAATCCCTGGAAGGTCCAAAAAGGGTGGGTACTCTAAACTGCTATTTGGTGTATAAGTACAAACAAAAAACAGGACCCGTCCCCCAACCCGTAGGCTGAGAGAGGCTACCCTCTCGTCCACCGGGGAAAACCCCAACGTACAGGCATGAAGTCAGGCAATGCCTCTCACCAGGAGCAACTCCAGACTGGAAGAGGGTCCAGTCCTTCTCAAGGACAGTGGTTCCAGAGCCGAAGTCATGCATCGGGGTGAGTCCAACTATATCTAGCCGGAACCACTCAACCTTGTGCACCAGCTGAGGGTCCTTCATAGCTGTTACGTCCCCTGGCCTGTGTGCCGCTGTGACTCAGGCCATGCAATTAAGACTGTGTGGGAGCACCTCTGTGATTGGCTGTGCTCCCTCAAATCTCCTCCTTCAGCCGTGCGCTGCAGTGGCATGCAAACAAGGCTGTGTGGGAGCACTTCGGCGATTGGTGTAAAGAGAGGCTCGACGTCAAGGCTCCTCCCTCCGCTGTCAGGATTGGTCCATCGCTGGCCGGGACAGCTGGGGACTGGCATCCGGAAGCAGACAGGACTGGCTATAAATACTGCGAGGAACTGCGAGTTTTTTAATTTAGTTGTTTATTGTTATTAGATTATGTAAATACCCTTTTGGGACACCTTTTGTTAACTTGTTAAATATTCTAAAAGCCGGGAAATGTTTTTGTGTTTTGTTTTATAGGAAACCCATTCTGTTATCGATTAAGAGACCCGAGTTGTTTTGATTTGTTATATTATATTCTAAATAAATATTGTTAATTTTGTATACGATGGTTGTCGTCCGTTTTGTTACCACTTTCCTTCTCCCTAGACAAGGGGAGACGTAACAATCGCAAAAGAAGTTCCACGTCCCTAGAGCTAGCTTCTGCAGCCAAGGATCGGGCCACCACCCAACTCACAATGAACCTGACACCTATGGTCCCTCCCGCAGGTGGTGAGTCCACAGGAGCGGGGGCCCTTTACCCTTTTGGGATCAGCCTCACCAGGCCACATGGGCAAAGGCCCGGCCAGCAGGCACTCACCTCTGTGCCCCATCTCCAGGCCTGGCTCCAAAGGGGGACCGTGACAACCCGTGTCCAGATAAGGGAAACGCGGAACCACTGTTTTACTGCATCATAGGGGTATTTAAGCCGCGCTTAGTCTGGTCCCTCCACTACCACTAGTGTCCTATTTGCCATGTGTGAGCCTACTACGGGCATAAAGCCAGAAGTGCAAAAAGTAGCCAGATTTGGCCCAAATGCGCCGGCTATTTGGAGTGTGAATTGTAGCCTCAGTTTTTAGCTGACAGGGGTGGAACCCGGTGTGGTCTTCAGCTGCTGTAGTCTATCTGCTACAAGGTTTGATGTGTTGTGTGTTCAGAGATGCTGTTCTGCAGACCTTGGTTGGAACCAGTGCTTATTTGATTTCCTTTCCTTCCTTTCTATCATCTCCAATCAGTCTGCCCATTCTCCTCTGACCTCTGACACAAACATGCTATTTTGGTCCAGACAACTGCTGCTCACTGGATATTTTCGCTTCTTCCGACCGTTCTCTGTAAACCCGAGAGACGGTAGTATGTGAAAGTCCCAGTAAATACTTAGGCCAACAGCATTGCCACGTTCAAAGTCACTTAAATCCCCTTTCTTCCTCATTCTGATGCTCAGTTTGAACTTAAGCAAGACGTCTTTTCCATGTCTACATGACTACATGTGTTGAGTTGCTGCCATGTGATTGGCTGATTATATTTTTGGGTTAACACAGGTTGAACAGGTGGAGTTGATAAAGTGGACTGTACCTGTCTAACTTATTTTGTATTAATCCTGTGATGCAGTTTATTTCTCATTTACTATGACTGTGGGAGGATGAAGAATGCAGTGAGTCCAGCATGACTCAAATTTTGAGTTGTAGTGCTGTGTCAATATCCATGTTTATTCGAGCACTGACTGATGCGAGACACAATTACTGATTATTACAACCAGAAAACAAACCAGAAAGATTTCAATGTAAGTTCATTTTGACCTTAGTGATTTTCACTGTTAAAAAGAATAAATGATAATAAACTAAGTCTGGCCGATAAGAAATGATGGGACTTTTCCTGTTTGTTTTGTGTCATGTAGAAGGAGGAGCAGTCTGACATGGAGCGTTGGCAGCACCTGGCAGACCTGGCAGACTTTGCTCTGGCCATGAAGGTCACACTCATGAACATCAACTACCAGTCGTTCAACAACTTCATGCTGCGCATCGGTACGTCCTCTACCTGGGGTTTGCACCTGAAGGGACGGATCATCTGTTTATCAGATCAAAAAAGGAAAAACAGAAGAACAACTTTTACCGTTATCTATGAACAGTTTTCTAATAGTTGTAGTCTTCAAAGCCACTAGTATGTAATACTGATTTTTCATGTGAGCTGTGGACTCTCTCTGCAGGTCTGAATAAGGGAGGGGTGTTAGCAGGAGTTATTGGTGCACGTAAACCCCACTACGACATCTGGGGTAATACTGTGAACGTGGCCAGTCGCATGGAGTCCACAGGGGTGATGGGGAACATTCAGGTACAGTTTTTTCACTTCACACATCTGGATTAATAATTCCACTTTAACTGCAGGTTTCCTTCCTTGTTCTGGTTCTGCTTTGCCGGGTTTTCCTCACCATTGTTTTGGGTGTAAATCAGATGATCAGTATCAGCAACTTCTGATGTTAAAACCAACTTGGTGAACTGGTCTCTTCATGATTAACTGGTCTCTGTGTCTCCCTCAGGTGGTGGAGGACTGCTACAACATCCTGAAGGAGTACGGCTTCAGATTTGTTAGACGGGGGCCCATATTTGTTAAAGGGAAAGGAGAGCTGCTGACTTTTTTTCTTAAAGGAAGAGACAAACAAGGCTCATTTATTAACGGCTCGTCCATCACTCTACCACATCAGGTGGTGGACAGCTGATCTGACACACCAGAATGAGCCACCTCTCATTAACCCCCATAGCTTTTTAGACTTTACGGAGACATCAACAGGCCTTTTTCACATCATTTTTGCAGCTGTTAATAAAATGATTTTGACATGTTTTGGACCAAGCCGAGGGTTTAACCAGGTTCAGGTTGTTTTATGACGTGGACAAACCCAGCGGACTCCTTTTTGCTGCAGTGTCCATCTAAGTGGTTCGCAGTAATCAGTGCTGGGAATGTTTGGCTCTTCCTAATTTCTAATTATTGTTTTGCATTCATAGTTCATCATTTATTGTCCCCAAATTATTTCCCTCTTTATCTTTTGTTTTTATTAGCACTTCTGAATGATCCTCCCGTAAAGTACCTAGTTTTAAGACGTTTTATAGAGTACTTGAACATAACACCACAGCATCTGAGCAGGTGCTGAATTTATCTGTTGTATTAGTGACCATAAGGATACTGAAAACCATACAAAAGATTTCAGTACATCGCCTACTTTATTTGATCAGAGTTTAGTTACTTTGATGAATTTAACAATTTCAGAAGTCACATTGATCTCACTGAAATTCTGCTTTTACCACATGAAATAAAAGATTGATGGCTCTAAAACATCAGATTCAGCTCAGTTTATCAAACATATTATATGCATGTTACATAACTACTGTTCAACTAAGACTATGATGCTCTGCACATGAGACACCTCAAAGAAAAACAGCAGCTGTGATCCATGATGAATCTGCTGTGGGAGCGGTGCAGACTCTTGTAGAAGTTCAATGCGAGCCACACAGTGTATTTGGTGATCTTTGTTGATGTCATACAGACCAGGTTTCTGACTGATTAACTACTTAGTTTCCTTTCATTAGCTGGTTTGGTTTCTATCTTGATTTGATTTGATCAACACGGCAGTCCAGGCTACGCTTATAGCAGCAGGAAACATTGTTAGTCAGAACAAAACTAGATGGTCCATCAGTATAAAGAAATTGAACTTACTTTAACATACAGTAATCTTTCACAGAAAAAGTTATACTTCTGTTAAAGTAAAACAGCATGATTGAAAGCTGACATTGAGTGAAGAGACAAAACCAGATGTCTTACTGGTCCTGATCTAACCTGAAGGTCTTTATATATTTTAAAAGGGGAAAAACAGGGGGGGTTAAGACTTAAACATGGTTAGTGTTAAGAATGAAAAGTTAAAAGTTCCTTTAATGATGGTTTGAAATGGAATAAAAACAAATAAGAACAAGAATAAACTGGAGGAGATTCTTAGAAATAGTAAAGTAAAAATAGAAATAACCTGTGACAGAAAATTTCCTCTCTGATTAGTAATTTTTGCAGATCAGATTCATCCATCCATCCATTTTCTGCCGCTAATCCGGAGTCGGGTCGCGGGGGCAGCTGCCTAAGCAGGAAAGCCCAGACTTCCCTCTCCTCTGCCACATTCACCAGCTCATCCGGGGGGATCCCGAGGTGTTCCCAGGCCAGCCAAGAGATGTAGTCTGTCCAGCGTGTCCTGGGTCTTCCCCCGAAATAGTGAATAAGTCCAGACCATGGTCTACATCGATGGTCCGGACCTCTGTAATGAGTGGTCCCTGCCACTAGAGGGCGACTACATCAATGGTCCAGACCGCTGTAATCAGTTGTCCCTGCAACTAGGGGGTGACTACATCGATGGTCCGGACCTCTGTAATCAGTGGCCCCTGCAACTAGGGGGCGACTACATCGATGGTCCGGACCTCTGTAATCAGTTGTCCCTGCCACTAGGGGGCGACTACGTCGATAGTCTGGACAGCTGTAATCAGTTGTCCCTGCCACTAGGGGGCGACTACATCGATGGTCCGGACCTCTGTAATCAGTGGTCCCTGCCACTACAAGACATTTAAATCACTGGTAGCTACATACTATACATTTCAGAAACCAATATAAGAAAGGCAAATTTTATTATTTTTTTTTTCTTTTGCATTTTTTATGGACGGACAAAATTCATTATACATAAAACAGACATTTGGTAAAAGAATATATAAAAAATTAAATATTAGAGCATTAGATTTTGAGTCATTAATAGGTACCATTAAAATTAATTTGTTAAAAGCTCTTTTTTTCCAGACATTTTTCCACAACTTTTCTCCCCAGGCTTCAACTTTAGGGAATAATAGAGTGATAACCATTAAAAGGAAGCCACTATTTAAACAGAATTGGTGTAAAAGAGGCGTGGTCTTTGTAATGGGCTTTTTAAACATAAATGGAAAAATTTTATCAACATTTTTCCATTAAAATAGTTTTTTATTTTCCTAAAATAGAATTCATTACCCCCTGCTTATTGTCTTACACAATGGTTTGCAATATTCTCTTCTGAAACCAAGTTTAATAGAAATTGCAGTAGGAGTACTTAATTTAATAAAAAAGTGGATTAACAAACTCATTACTACATTGTTTAAATCTAAGATATCCCATAATTGTGATCGACACATCAGACTAACAGCAATTCTAAACTTTTCTTAATGATAAAGCCAAGTCAAATTTTATAAAATGGCCTGTAAAACCCAAAGTCAAAGAAAACATTTTAAAATGATAAATAATATCTAAATTTACTCACAATCGTAACATACATTGATGTTACTCTACACTGAGCATTTGCCCTAAAAGTGTTTTAAAAAGCAGACACACATCACAACAGTTTTATACACAAAACGTTCTTTAATGTACTTGTGCATTCACCGCTTTTCCGAGGAGTTTTTCTGCCTGGTACGTGGTTATGTCCTTGAATGTCATAAGGATGTCGATTGTAACCTGTTTATTTGTAAGAGACAAAGTTTTGAACGATTGAGGTACCTTGATAAATATGTAAATGTTAGTTATTACTTAAAGATGCAAACATGACAATAGAAAATTTTTCCAGTTATACTAATGGTATGGCATATACAGAGTAAATATCTGCAAAACATTTTTAAAAAGAAGCTTATTGCCTGACTCAACTGGATTTTATTTTATTTTTCTGGGCTTTTGTGGAGAAAAAAAATTCTCCACAAAAGTCCTTTTACGTGATCTGTATGTAACTGATTTACATGATTAGATGTTGGCTTTTAATGATAGCTATACTTTTTATTTAACTGCCCACTACCACTGGCTCAACGGCTGAGTCTAAATTAGCCGACTGCCCGCTTAATGAACTTGGCACTAGCCATAATCAGTGGTGCCTTGCCAAATGTTAGGCTAAGTGGTCACTACAAACGCGGGTATGTTTGGCTTTTTCTTCTGTGAAGTTTTCACAACGTATTCATAAACCACATGGCACAGCGTTCTCCGGTTGCCCTTCTTTTTTGTCGCAGATTGTAAAAATTTGACACAATGTTTTTCTTTATTCCAAGCAGCATCATTCTAAGCATCTATAACACTGTTGGCCTCGGCTTTTATCAATTGCAGCATGCCTAGAAAAGAGAGATTAAGAAAACAGAAATTAAAGGAGCTACACCAGGCAGCTCAGGGAAGCAGCTCTCTGCTGGGCTGGATGAAGCCAAGCAGCAAGGAGGATGAAGAGGAAGATGATGAAGGAGAAAGGTAAGAGCCAAGACCAGAGTCATGTTAACTGTTTAAGGCCTTTAAATTATTAATAATAAACAATAATTCCTTACATTTCAATAGCGCTTTTCTAGACACTCAAAAGTGCTTTACAATGATTGGAGGACCTCAGGTTTTTAAAAATTAACTCTTCCACAAACTCTATTGAACCATGTAAAAGTGTCCAAAATGTAAACTAAAGCACCAAATCTGGTACAAGCTATATTAGCCCAGTACATTATTTTGTAGCCTCACGAATATAAGTTGTTTCTATGTTAGGCCCACAGCATTCACAGTTACCTTGTATTTATTGTTGTAGGCTAATAATGAAATATTGACCATCATAAATACCCAACTAGAATTTGTCTGCAGAACACAGCTAGTGGTAGGGCGTTAAAGTCAGACTATGGCAGTTGCAGACTGGTGTTAGTCCTAGTGCTGTAATACGCTGACTCGTGTCACTAAGCAGTCTTACTCAAAGATGCATCAATCTATTCTCTCTACTGTCCAACAGTAGACCATCTATCAGCATGGAAGATGAGGAAGATAGACTGAGCAGTGTCCGACTAGTGCCAGGGTCATGTACAGTAACATATTTTAATAAATTTGCAAGTATATAAAAGCCTGTTTAGTATTTTTTTACACTATAATTAAGCATAGGTGGTGGTTCCATGAGCTCTGCAAAGTGCCCTTAAAAAAAAAAAAAATTGAGCACCTGCCCCTCAAAATATTCATGGTTGGATTGACTTATCCGGTGAATTCTATACATTTGTATTGTGTACTTCTCCACGATAGATTGTAAATGTTAGCAGTGTTAATAAAGAGAAAAAAATAAAACCAGTGGTTCCTGTCAAGCACTGCCGCACAATCCTCTAGAAAAAAAGGCTTTCCTAAAAGTTTCTTTAAGTTGCTCAAATTACTCTAATTTGTTTGGTAAATGCAACGGTTAAGGACCATGCAGCGGAAAGGGATAACTGTGGGGAAAAGGCGAACAATAGGCAACATAAAAGAAGTCAAAAACGAAAAAATATTCTTTGGTCAATTTTCGCATTTCTTAGTCAATTTACAATTAGTTCTTAACTGAGGCTAGCTTGGTTTTCAATTAAAAGTCTACATCATGTTAAGATCGGCTCATTTTAACATTTTATCATCACTATTAAAAGCCAAGTGTAAACCAGTATCATCAGAAGTACAAGACATTATCTGTATGAGGTTCCTTAAATAATGTGAAACAGCTAAAATGTTGTTAGGAGCATCAGGGATCCAAGTACAATTACCCAACAGGTTTATCCCAGGTCAGCCAGGAGGAAATCCAGAGCTATCCTATTCTCCAGGGATATGACACATAGAGCCTAAAGCGTTTGAAGTGTTGTCTGTGGTAATACAGACTAGTTTCTTTCCAGCAGGTTCCAGTTGCTATAGTTTGTCTCAAACCAGCAGCAGCTATGTTCTGCCCGGTGTGATCTGGAAAAAATGACACTGGAGACATTTCTTTTTCACGTTGAAATCCGTATCATATTCGGCTCTATGGTGCGGCTTGACCACAAGTCTGTAGCGGTGGCGAAACATTAGACTGTAGCCACGTCCTTCACAACGCCCTCATGACACTCATCATACAGGGCAGGGAGAGACACGCGATTAAAATAGTGACGACATGGCAGTGATACCGTTTGTCCAAAGTGTTGATGAGTTTCTTAAATTGTTGTTCACTGTGTTAACTGAGCGCTGGTCTTTGGCGAGAAAACAAGTTCTGTTTGTTTATAAGGTTTGTTATCTCTCTCTGTGTCTGGGAACTGGTGGATTATTTAGTCATGACTCGCAAAAATTGTACATTTTTCTATTTTCTTGCGTCGCATAGTAAGTTCCCGTGTGCACGTCTACGTGAACGAGCGCAACATTTCACATGCACGAATGTCACCTGTCGCTTGGCTGGAGGAGGGCAGCGATTTCTCCCTCATTGCGCAAGTTCCATAGAAAATTATTAGACAAGGAGCAACGTCGCCTCCTGTGTGTCCAGCCCTTAACTTGAGAGATGTTTGCATCTGTAGTTGAATTACTGGGACAGTGGGAGGATGAAGGGAGGTGCCTGCCAAGGTCAGCAACCCGAGACAAGTTCAAAACCAGCTTACCGTCCGGTTTTTAGAACTATGTCTGTACCGGCAGAGCAACCAGTTTTATGAAAGAAAGTTGTGGACAAACATTCCAAAACACATCATCGATGTTCACGCAAACCATCCACAGGATAGTGTCATACATGCATATACCAACATAAACGCATAAAGTATTTAACGGCTGGTTAGCTCAATTGGTAGCGCATCAGTCTCCCATGTGGGAGACCAGGATTCGAATCCCCCAGGGGACGAACATTAACACCTTCCTGTTGGGAGACCCTGTTAGGCAAGACCCTTAATGCTACTGCCTAACCATTGTAAGTCGCTTTGGATAAATGCGTCAGCTAAATGATTGTGATGTAATGATGATGCATAAAATATTTATGATTACAACATCTGCTTGTTCCCTATAAACTAGAAAAGACAAGTTATTACAGAATAACCAAATTGTATGACTGAATCACCCCTTTGAAAGCAGTCATCGTCAGCCGGGTAATAACTGGAATTAAACAGCACATGCACCTATGTCCTTGGTGAAAATATCCTCCGAGTAAAAGTTTGTCTCAGAATGTCATGTAAGTGTCAAAATCATGTTTGATTTTAAAAAAGCACATACACAAGTTTTAGAAAAAATAAGATAAAGAATTAAGTATTGATGTGTCCTTCCGCAGAGAGACCCGTGTCACCAGACCTAATCATACAGAAAATAAAGGTGTATTGTGGTTAATGATATCAGAGTTAGCAGCATTGTGAACCACAGCCATCATCCCTGTGTGGAAGCAGTGCAGAATCCTGGAGGAAACCCTGCTGGAAGGAAAAGGTCAAGTAAACATGAGTCACGTTCAGGTCAGAGTCAGAGAGCTTCTTCAAGTCACTTGTTCTGCACAGAAAAGCCAAAGCAGAGCAGATACATTTTTTTCCTGCTTGTAGGAGGATCCTTAAAGGCCAATATGGTATCGCTTTAGAAAAACATGGAGTTCGGGAATTTTCTTAATTAAATCTTTAAACTCCACGATGATATGGACATTAAACCAATTTGAATGTTTATTAATAACGTGTCCATCATCAGCCACATTTTACTCGAGCAGCTTTTCTCTTTTGTTCTTTTACAAATCCTTTATTTTTATTTTACAAGAGCATCAGTTTAAAATATCCATGGATATCAGATCATCATGAAATAGTTTGTATTTTCTCCCGGTACCTCTCTGTATTAATTTTTTATAGTGCACTTTCCCGTGTTATTGTGGATAACAACAACCAAAAAACAATTTTATCAATATTAACATACGTATAGATAACAAGATTATCAAAACCTCTACTACAGCTTTAAGTGATGAATTTGTAGACAGCACCATGCATTCACTGGGATCAACTCTAGATAATGTAGCACCACTAAAACAAAAGATGTCTAGACCAAATAGAGCCACACCATGGTTTAATGATGAGACACGCTCCCTTAAACAAACATGCCGTAAATTGGAAAGACAATGGCGCCACTCCAGGTCAGA
>JBAMHW010000006.1:30623898-30646707 GCA_037177495.1 Rhadinocentrus ornatus | reverse complement strand
TGGAGCCTATCCCAGCAGTGTTTCAGGTGAAGGCAGGGTACACCCTGGACAGGTCACCAGTCCATCGCAGGGCGCTATTAGCAGTAGCTTGGTATTAAATACATGGAGGGCACGTTTGTAACTTATTGGCATAAAAAAAAATTATCATTGTGTATGGTTCTGTTCCTCATCACCTGACGGGACACTTGAACTTCACATTTATGAATCCCCGCGGCTTCCGAAGTCGTAATAATGCTCTTAAACAGTGAGGCTCCAGTAGAGTGCTACTCGGTTGCTTGTAATATATTAGCGCACCACTAGATGGAGTAATTCTTACACACTGCGGCTTTAAAATAAAAAAAATTATATTATTATTATATTCATTTAATTTCTGAATAAGCACTAACCATTTTTCCCTTATCAATGATTTACAACACCTGCCCCTGTTTGATCTATCTAAAAATTAGATTGGCTATAACTCATCCTTCATAACGTCATTTCTTTCTTTCTTTCTTTCTGTCTTTTCTGCCGGCGCGCGCTCCTGTGGAAGCGGCTCTTTTTAGCTGAGGATCTTTTTTGACCGTACACCGGCATAATTAGACGTGAAGGAATTTCCGCTGACGTCATCGCGTTTAGCCGTAACAGAGTTGCATCTGTCGAAGAGCAACAATAACAAGCGTTACTCAGCGCTCCGAACAGGGTTAAAAACCACCATAGATAGCCAAGATGCGACCGTCCACATAACCCCGGCCTTCCTTTCTGTATCCTCCGAGCTGTAAACGGGGTCCTTTTCGCAGCTAAGGCCACGGAACAGCCACGGAGACTCGGCCGCAGAGGTAGCAGGGCAGTCCGGGGCTGCATCTGGGTCAGTGGGCCTGTTCAAGTAGTGGTTTATCCTTTTAGCCCTTCATCGAAACATCGTGTCAGCCGAATAAACTGTCCTAATATGCAGGCTAACGTGGCAGGTCAGGGGCGGGACTCGGAGATGTCCTACCGAAACGGAGCCCAGAACGGTGAGTCGTCCTCTGCCGTTGCTGCTCAGTCCAATGGCTTTCTGTCCGTAAACAATAACAACAGCAGCGGTGCGGCGGCCCAGTCCAACAACAACAACAGCTCTGATCCAAACTCCGGAGTCAAGAAGAAGAAACGACTGTCTCAGTCCGAGGAGGATGTCATCAGGCTCATAGGACAACATCTACACGATCTGGGTCTCAAGTAAGTCAGTCCGAACCGGAAGTCATGTTCTGTCCGTCAAACGGGAGACTGACCGCTGGTCTAGAATAATCCACTCCTTTATGCTGCTCGGCGTGTTTATTAGTTAGCATAAACATGTCTGAAGGCCTGCAGGTGCTCTGTTATTACCTACAGGTAGCTGAGGTAAGTCTGCCATCAAAGCCTTATAAAGTAAGCTTGTTATTTCTGTCAGAACATCGTTAGTTTCTAACTTGATCATCTGCGTCCAGTCCGGCTCCAGTCTTCATCCTGAGTCCTGATTGTTTATTGGCTCAACTAAACCCTAACCTCGACTCGGAGATATTGGGTGCCACCCGAGCCAGACTTTCTTCTCCAGGCTGGAGCTCATTTAACAGGCTGACACTTCGGGACAAATGAGTGGAAATGCCTGCTGTTTGTGTTGCTCATAATTTATACATCACCAATTCACAGCAGAGTCAACATAGTCCTAAAACTTCCTCCTCTAGAGTTTGATAAAAGCACATTTTCAGTGACTATAAAAAATCATATATTTATGGACACAAACCTGTGTGAGCCATCTTTACCACATGGTTTGGTAATGCAATACCAAAAATAATTTGTTATGCCATTGCTGTTTTAAATGGTGGCCATTTCACTAACTGTTACTATATTATTAACTGTTATGTGGACTATTTGTTAAAAAACAACATTGATTCTGTTTAATATTGTCCAAGGGAAAAGATAAAATGTAAAGAAACATGTTTTTCTTCTTCTTTCTTAGTTCGAAATGAAAGTGTTGAGTCACTTTTACACAGTTCAATACAATTTATTATAGTTCAGTTATAATCCAATTACAACAAATCCATTATATGATCCACAATACGATACGATACAAAACACCTTTATTTTCAGACACGTCTGAAGTTTGTTTTGTGTCACATCAGATGTTTACACAGAATACATAAACTGTACACACATGAAATTTGCTCACATTTACACAACATGTCATGGACTGCACAAGCACTGGATTCCTCAAAGTTCTGAGTTTAATTTATAATTGACTGATGTATAAAAGAGTTTTTCTGTTCTACTTTATTGAATTTTGGAGCTTCTACCATCTAGAAGATGGTAGAAGCTCATATTTTGTGTTCAAAACACAATTTGGATCAGAGATTATATTCCTAGCCAGTCTCAGCATATTTTTCTGATAACATGTTTGTGAAGGTTGTCCTGATCTTGGAGCATATTTTATTTGTGATAGTTTTGATTTTCTGCTACAATAAACTTACAGTACAGTACTGTAGGTCAGAGATGACAGCAGATGTACAAAACAGCAGAAGAACTTGCCTATTCGCCCCAAAAGACCTAAGGCGTCTGAGAAAATGCATCCTTTGTTTTATAATCCAATTTATAATTAATGAGTTCATATAAACTAATTCCCATAAATAATGACATACCATGAGCTGCTCAGGAAAACCTCCACCAGAACCAGGAAGGAAAACCATCAGAACTATAACCAGGATGGAAAAACAGCATTAAAACTAGAACCAGGAAGGAAAACCTCCATCAGACCAGGAAGGATACCTGTTGAGAAAGAGAAGAGAAATGTAAATTATTGACACCAACAGCATCACATTTCCACATGGAGAGCAAAGGGAACAGAAAGGAGCCCAGTGCATCATGGGATGTCCTTCAGCAGCCGCAGCCTATGTGCAAGAAACCAAGGCTAACAATCATCACCGATAGGAAGATAAACAAGCTTAAAAATGTTAATCACAACAACAAATACATCTACAACACAAACCAAAAACAAAATTGTAGTAATCAGATGCAAATTAGCTGCTAGGCTATCTCTGTTGCACCTTTACTTGTATTCATAAATGTGCCATTTAGTCCCTTTATGAATGAACTAAAAATAAACAAGCAGTTGGGGATTAAACCCACGGGACATCCATCAGCAGGTTAATGGATGTGGGGGTATATCAGGAACTAATGGTGTTCTGTGATGAGTGTGTTCTCCAGTACAGTGGCTACATTTTTGAGGGTCCTCAGGAAGAACAGCCTGAGCACCAACGTGCTGATCTTCTACCGCTCAGCCATCGAGAGCCTGATGACGTACTGCACGGCCGTGTGGTACGGCAGCTGCACTAGGGCAGACGGGATGAGGCTTCAGATGGTCATTAAAACTGCCCAGAAAACTGTTTTTGTCAAATTGTTTTGAACGAAGGCACTATTACAACATGGTTCTCCTTGTATGTCCTACATTCATTATAAAATATAATTTTTTTGCATTTTCTGTAAATTTCCCGGAAGTTGATTATCCCTAACTGTTACTTCATAGTAAATACTACTCCTCCACTGCATGCTGTCCTCTTCAATATTGTGATTTTAAACTGCTTCTGTTCCATACTGATTTTATACTGTTTGTTTATTTTGGAGTATCTTGTCTGCACTTTAAGGAGTTGCCCCACTCAAATCTCACTATACTTGCATAATGACAAAGACTTTCAACTTGAAGTTGATCATGCAAATGTGACCGGGCCCTTGCCATTAATAGAGGCAGACCAGGGGCCCACACAACCTGGGAGACCAGCTGCCACCCCAAAGCACCTCTTTTTATGTCTTTTTCTGAGAATGAACATTATCATGATCTCCACAGTCACCATGTTTGTAATTGTCTGAAACTGACATCAAAACTCAGTGAACTCTGCACTGCCCTCTGGTGGATGTATTGCCTAACTACGATGCCAACGTAAGGGATGCATGGAAGTTAAAAGGCAGTGACGATTGAATTGACTTTTTTTTATGTATGTAAAAGGGAGTATAAAAAAGCCTTAAGGGTCACCAAGCTAGGCTTACTATAAGATTTGTCAGAAAGGAAAGTTTGAAGACTGATCTGAGAGGTAGAGAAAGACTGAAGCCAAAACTGGGAGCTACCTCCACAGAGAGGTGTCTGATAACTGATGGTTCATAACTACTAGTGGAAGTTTTTTCTCTGAGACATTTTCAGTCTATTATAGTAAGGATAATTTTAATCTGATGTAATACAGGTCATATTAATCACAGTTCCATTTAATTTTTGTCTGACTCTTGTTCTTGTTACTGCAGTCAAACAGTGGAGCTGCTGATGCAAGAGTCTGGATGCCGACTGGAGCACCCGTCGGCCACCAAGTTTAGAAATCATGTCATTGAAGGAGAGTGGGACAAGGTAGGACCAGACTGAAGTACCTGTTCTCTGATTATACATGGAATATGTGAGCCGACTTGGATGGAGTGGAAGATATTGTATAGATTTCATCAAGCAGAAATAACGTTTTTTTCATTTTCATTTTCATGTTTTTTTCTCTTTTCTCTCTTTTCACAGGCTGAAAGTGATCTGAATGAACTGAAGGCATTAATGCACGCTCCCAGTGCAACATTGGTAAGTTCAGCAAAAAAAAAGGTCAGTACTGGGTTAAAAAAGGAGTATTTCCGAGAGGTAAAGTCTTTTTGGTGTAAAAATGGACAGGTTCACCAATCTGAGACAAACTGGGTCTAAAAATCACAGAATAATTTCAGAAAAAATATTTCAACTTAAAAGTGTACAGACTGACGGTCCCACCATCTACAGCGTATATTAATAATCTGAAGATTCAGAGAATCCGAAGGAATCTTTGTCTGCATGGGACAAGGCTGAAGGTCAAAGTAGATGCTGGCCATCTTGGAGTCTTCAGTCAGACATGATTATCTATTGAAAACCACTGCATGGACTCAGGAAGACTTCCAGAAATCAGCTCATATTTCCATGAAATGTAAACATCTGATATGTTTTACTGGGAGTAAAATATGGGTTGATGAGATTTGGAAATCAGTGAATTCTGTCTTTATCTACATTTTACACAGTTGCTAACATTTGAGCATTAATCAGTGCAACTGAATGTCTCAGTTGTGTTTGGATCAGCGCCTCAATGCTTTTCTCTAACAAATCATGTTTGTACTCTTACTAGGTGTGCTGTTCGATTTATCGTATCCTCCGTGCGTGTTTAAAATGTGTTTAAAATGTTTTTTATTCATATGTTTAAATTTTCCTTTTATTTGAATTAGTGGTTACCACAGTGTTATGCTGGTCAGAGTTTCTGGTAAAGTTATTGGTTCAGGCTAATATGAAAAGAGGGTGGCTCCTACAACAGAGTAGTGACACTAAACACAACTTCAGATCCACAACATACAAGCTCCAGATTCTAATCTGAAGGCTGAAGCTCGTATTAGAAGGTTAGGTCTTTACCGCAGGAAACATCCCATTTAAAAACCATAGCATGAGCCAAAAAAATGTTGCTGCAGAGACGAAAAGATGACATCACTGCTAAATGTCATGGAAACAGTCATTTTCAGTACATGGGTATCAGTCTTCCAGATCCGATGGAAGCGTGTTATTTTGTCCAGATGCTGCAGGTCGTACCTGGACAGATGAGAATGTGATGTTTGTTTTTCCTTGTTTTCTCATTCATGTACAGCGCATGAAGTTCTTGCTGTTGCAGCAGAAGTACTTGGAACATCTGGAGGATGGGAAAGTCTTGGAGGCTCTGCAGGTCCTCAGAGCTGAGCTCACACCTCTGAAATATAACACAGAGAGGATCCACATTCTGAGTGGGTCAGTTCACCACAATAGAGAATTATTCTCTTTTTCTTTTGTACATTTTCAGGAAATGTCACACAGTCACACCTGAACATAAAAAATGCTCAATTTAAAAAAAAAAAAAATCAAATAAATGATTTGTATTTTATAAACCAGGAACGTCAAACTCATATTAGTTCAGGTTGAACAACAATCTAATCTCCAGATGGTCAGACCAGTAAAACATCATAATAACCTATAAATAATTTAAACTGTTAATTTTAACGGTTGCCTAGCACTAGTTACTTTGATTATGATTTTTGCACACCCTTTTAATTATGTCGTAATATAATTTATTATTTCTCTTTATATTATTTTATGTACTTTAAGGCTGCACACTGCTATAATGCTTTTAATGTTTTATCTAAAGCACCTTTAACTGTCTTGTAGATTAAATGTTCTATTCAAATAATCTTGCATTGCCATAAAAGATTTGGCCCCAAGTGGACAAATTAGGAATTAGTTACTTTTATTAAACAATTGCAGTCAATGTCGTCCATGTTATCGTTATATTAGGGCTGTGCGATTAATCGAATTTTAATCACAATTACGATCTGGGTTTTCAACAATCTAAAAAATTAAATGGTCCTTTTATTTTGCTCCTTTGCAGTTTACTCTTGTGCTGTTTTCAGTGGCAAATCGAGCGCCACTGGCATTGCAGTGCTCTGCTTCAGACTCCTCCCTCTGCTTCAGACTCCTCCCACAGTCCCAGCCACGTTGGTTTAATTCAACTAGAGATGCAAACACCTCTCAAGTTATGATAGACACACGGGAGGCGATGTCGCTCTTTTATTAATTTTCCATGGAACTTGCGCAATGAGGTGGAAATCGCTGCCCTCCTCCAGCCAAGCGTCAGGCGACATTCGTGCATGTAACATGTTGCGCTCGTTCACGTAGACGTGTACACGGGGGCTTACGACGCGACACAGGAAAAAAAAAAAAATTCAATATTTGTGATTCGCGACTAAATAATCCACCAGCTCCCAGAGACAGAGATAACAAACGTTTTAAACAAACATAACTTGTTTTCTCGCCAAAGACCAGCGCTCAGTTAACAGTGACCAACCTGGGATTTAAGAAATGTGGCTACAGTCCAATGTGTCGCCACCGCTACGGACCTGTAGTCAAGCCGCACCATAGAGCCGAATATGACGCAGATTTCAACGTGAAAAAGAAATTTCTCCAGTCTCATTTTTTTCTAGATCACACCTGGCAGAACATAGCTGCTGCTGGTTTGAGACAATAACTACCGTGGGCTGGTCTAGACCCTGTGCTATATGTTTGAAACCCCCATTGTAAACCTCAAATGAAACATTCTGAAGATGCACTTCATTTATTTTCAGATAGGAGGCAGAAAAAAATAGACCATATCAAGAAGAAGTTAGGTTTTTTTCTGGTCGTAGCTAAAGATAAACAAACTTTGTGATGGCTTCTGAAGGTACCTGATGTGCAGCCATGCAGAGGACCTGAGAGCCAAAGCTGAGTGGGAAGGTAAAGGCATGGCCTCCCGGACGAAGTTGCTGGACAAACTGCAGAGTAAGTTCAGTCTGACAACAACATGGGTGGAGGCGTGAGGAGTTTTATCATGTGCTGTTCTTCCTGTGTGATGTGTGGATTTATGTTTCACAGACAGCATTAGAACTGAATCGGGTTTTTTGTGCACAGCATACCTGCCTCCATCGGTTATGCTGCCTCCTCGTCGCCTACAAACTCTGCTGAAGCAGGCGGTTGATCTGCAGAGAGAGCGCTGCCTTTATCACAACACCAAATTGGACAGTGGACTGGACTCCATGTCTCTGCTTCTGGACCACACCTGCAGCCGGTCAGAACCCCAACACCAATTCTCAGCCCATTAGATCCGATTTTTGACATTTGCTTCCAACTGAGGGAAACTGGTTCTGTCTGACATTTTTATGCCGACTGTGTTTGACCCTTAAATGTAGGAAACAGTTCCCGTGCTACACTCAGCAGATTCTCACTGAACACTGCAACGAAGTCTGGTTCTGCAAGTTCTCCAACGACGGCACAAAACTGGCAACTGGGTCCAAAGATACCACAGTCATTGTGTGGCAGGTTGACATGGTAACCAGGCATTTAGTGATCCAGAGAATGCGAGATACGACTTTGAATGGTTAAGATGTTTAATTTGTGAGTTTGCTGGCTAACAGGAAACTCAGCAGCTGAAGCTGATGAAGACTCTGGAGGGGCATGCCTATGGTGTCTCCTACCTGGCCTGGAGTCCTGATGATACCTACCTGCTAGCCTGTGGTCCTGATGACTGCTCTGAGCTGTGGCTGTGGAACGTACAGGTAGGCCATGTCCCACAGACGCTTCCTCTCTTCAAACTCTAAAAATTTAGATCAGACAAAGAAATACTGAAATGAAAATCACCTCCCAGAGCTGTCAGCTCCATAGTCAGATCAGACCCGACACCATGAAGAAGCAGACACCGTCCTGGATGTTAGACTGTTCAATCCCATCAGAAGCAGATTATTTCATGGATAGTTAAAGGGGCTAAATCGTGTAATGAGCCACACCTCACTATACTCTCCCTCCTCGCCTTGTCCTTTGAAAGAGCAAAAGAAAATCTCCATTTTGTGGAACATGTAGAACATTATAACATTTATGCTGCTACTTACCTGTCCAGAAGAAGCTAGCTTCGAGTCAAACTGTAGCTTCTCCAGCTCTCCCAGTGCTCGCTTTGGAAATACAAACCCAATGTTAATCCGGGTTATGTCCTTTTTTTTTATCCGACAACTTCTTCTCCAACAACCATTGTTTTTCTTGAGGTAATTTCGGATCCTAGTTGTCTTCCGGTGAACGTTTCATTCTGCTCTCCTCCATTTTGCTTTGAAAATATGTACTTCCATTGCTCTCGTCCTGAAGCCTTTTATAGGGGAGGGCCGAGGGCTCCGAGAGGAGGCGGGGATTTACATGAACGCTTGGCCGGACCGCCTGGTAAACATGAGGCTGGAGATCAACACAGGGAGATTGGGTGTGACGTCATGCTGTTCTCCAGAAGAAATTCAGCTCTGGTTCTTTTAGACATTTTTTTATTTCTTCAATCTAGAAATGAATTTGTGCTTATTGCCCCTTTAAATAGTTTTCTTGCATGAGGAAGTAATGGACTCGAAAACACAGTCCCATCAAATCTGCTGACAAAATCATCCAACACAGGGGTGGCCAACGTTGGTTCTCGACAGCCACAATCCTGCAGGTTTTCCATGTTTCCCTGCTCAACGCTAACCAACCCTGATCTAACAGTAATCAAGTCAATGACAAAAATCTAGTTAATTAAAATCTGTTTCTATTTGTATCTAATTACTTTAATAAAACTGTGCAATGCCCATCTTCACCAGTAGATGTCAGTAAGTCTCACACAGTGGACTACAATCAGCAGATGAGTGAAGGTCCTTTTAAATGTGGTCAAACCTGACGGACTAACAGCATGGTCCATTCCAGACTTTTTTTTTTTCCCCATCGGTGATGTTTTCTGTCTGTGGTCTTTCAGACTGGAGAGTTACGAACCAAGATGAGTCAGTCTCATGAGGACAGTTTGACCAGTGTGGCCTGGAATCCAGATGGAAAACGTTTTGTTACTGGTGGTCAGAGAGGCCAATTCTACCAGTGTGTAAGTATCGAGCAGGAATGGGAGGTCTCCCCCCCAGTACCATGTGGAATTTCCTTCCATCTGATGCTGATGAAACTATAATTTGTGTTTATGTGGTAGGATTTAGATGGAAACCTGTTGGACTCATGGGAGGGGGTCCGGGTGCAGTGCCTGTGGTGTCTGAGTGACAGTCGGACTGTCCTGGCATCTGACACCCACCAGAGAATCCGAGGATATAATTTTGAGGACCTGACTGACAGAAACATGTAAGTTAAATGAACTGGTTGACAGATCCATTGGTCAGTTTTAATCTGGTTCTGCTTTCAAATGTATATGAACTCTGAAAGATCTGGTCCTTAAGGTCCAGGGGCCTCATTTATCAAACTGTAGCAACGCAAACTACAGGTGCTGTATGCGGCGCAAAAAGGAAATGCTGCACACGTCTGCTTTCAGATTTATAAAAGAGTGCGCATGCACGTCCTACACCTGTTTCCGTTTATGAATCAGAATCAACGCTAAAGCAGGCGCACGTGAGGGAACGCCTTCTCACGCCCACATGGTGGCTATAAATGGACAGGTGGACGCCTGTCATACATATTCATCACATCATTTCCATGATGGCTCAGAAAGGGAAAAGAGGGAAGAAGCAGATTGTTTAGAATGAAACAGATCATGATGGACCATGTTGAAAAATGTAAAAAAAATAAAAAATAAAGTTTTTAGTTGATAGGGAAGGCGTAGGCATTACCAGTGTCAGAAAGGCAGAGGGTGGCAGACGCTGTCAGTGCTGTGTCAGTGTGTCAGAAGGCAAGACACGCCACTGGATGATGCAGGTAATTACTTTGTTTTAATTTATAAAATTAACATTTGACAACTGTGATTGGCACCCATTTAGTGTTAAATATTTCTAGTTCCTGGGTGTTCTAGCTGAGTGGGCGGTGATGCCGCTATGGTTGGAGAGGGTGAGGCCAGAGACTGCAGCAACCATGTCCTCACAGAGGAAGTTCTGCAGGTGCAGAGGGACACAATCACCGTTATTGACAATGTGGTGAAGGAGTTGTGGGAAATAAAGATCTGGACAAATTGGGACTACACTAAACAAAATAAGCTAGATAGTTTTATGTGCACATTGCAGCACTTAAAAAAACAAAAAAAAAAAACAAAGTTGCAGTTGCAACTTGTGAATAAAATAAAAACTCCAGCTCTTGCGTGTTGCATCACTTCTAGACGCTCCAGTCAGCGTCCCACTCTGCTGGGTCTTAGAATGAATGAGTCATGGGTGAACCCAGGCCAGCTGGCCACTAAACTGGTGAGCAACATGTTTGCGTAACATATTTGGACGTTTTACTTCCCCTTCAGCAAAGTCCCTCTGGAAGGTGCCGGTAGCCAGAAAACTTAGTCACGGCCACGGTCCAGCAGTCAGAAAATGGAAGTAAGGACACAAACAGCAGACGTGAGAGCTGAAAAACAGAACAAGTTTTATTGTTCACAGGTGGTTGAGCAGTCAGAACAAGGGGTTCCACGTATTCGGATCTCTGGGGAGGAGAGGAGAATAATTAGTGGTTGTTCCGGTCAGGCAGAAAAATCCAATAATCCAATTTCTAGTGTGGCTTACTTTATCCTGGTGGAAATCCCGAGTGGAGGGGGAGGTAGCTGCTGTAGTTCCTGAGCAGGTAGTGGGGCGAGCAGGCAGGTGGATGAGGATTGCAAAAAGAATGGCAGGTGGAGGAAGGCTGGCAGCTGAGGTGAAATGGAATCCCGGAGTGGCAAGGCAACACTAGGAAGGAGAAAGATGCAAGGTAAGGTAATCTACTGGAGGCACAAAAAAACACAGGTGAGAGCCTGATTTACCATGGAAACAGTGAGACAAGCTAGCAAGGGCTGGTTGCTTCTGCAATCCTCATAAAGGAAGGATTGATGAGGGCAGATGGAAAACAGCTGTGGAAACAGGAGCAAACTGGACTCCGCCCAAAGCTTCCTGAAACCGGCTCCGTCCCACCTAAAGCCCAGGAAAAGTAAACACAAGCAGCAGAACTGTGACACCAGTGTTAGCACTTGCAGAGGGACTGGCACAGCATGGTTCCTCCTGGTGTGGGCCCAAAGCATCACAGAAGTCCAACAGCACATGGTAGTCAAAACCGGCTCATGAGCCAGACACTAAGTCTTGCTCATCTGTGAAAATCCGCTCACTCAGGACTAGCGCCATATTGTCCAGAAGTCCCAGATAAGCCGTTACGCGTCTTTATGTGTTGGGGTGCTTATCTGGTGCAACCATCAGCGAATTTTCTAAATAGGTGGGGAAAATACCCTGATTATAGTTTGACTGATGAGCACGTTTCCACGGCAACCATGTCATTTTAATTGTTATTAATTTTGGGGGGTATTTTGGGGGGGCTGCACGGTGGTGTGGTGGTTAGCACCGCAGCCTCACAGCAAGAAGGTCGCTGGTTCGAAACATCTTTCAATATCAAAAAATATATTCAACACCTCAAATCTCAAACCCTGGACCCCAGAGAGTTCGGAGTCTGTGTGGCAACTAACAGGTAATTTATTATTATCATGGTTGTAGCCTAAACCACTGATTGACACCATCATTCTAAAAAGGTGGGAAGCAAACAGTCTCCCCCCTGGCATACCCCTGCCCAGTATAAGGACCGCGACCCACAGAGTAGCTGGGCATGTTTCCCAAGTCGGGTCGCGACCTCCTCGTCCTTACCACCTCCTACCCCCAACTGTGGACGCAGCACATCAGCCTGATGTTTTCTCTACATGTGTATAAACTAGTTCACACAGCCATGACATAAAAATGTAACAGAGCTTTACCGGGTCTGTCTGTAGTCTCTGCCAAGTCGGCATCTCCCTCCTTCATTGTCTGGTCCAGCGTGGGACCTCAGGTCTGATCTATCTCCACCGGTTGCAGACACACTCTGATAATGGGAGTGTCTGTTCTTTATTTTTTATTCGGTCATTTTTGGCCTTCACATTGAGGTCCGACCACGTCTTTTTTATTAGCTCCGCTAAAGCGGAGGTCGTGTATTCGGGGGTACTGGTTTTTCTGTCTGTCTGTTAGCAACATACATAAAATAGTAATAGATGGATTTTGATGAAATTTTCAGAAAATGTCAGAAATGAAACAAAGTTGATCGAGATTACCGTCTGGATTCAGGTAGTTTTTTAATGAATTCTTTACTGTAGGGAGATAGGGATCATTTGGCCATTGAATCTTCTAACTAAAAAATTATGTCCACAATCACTGGGAAAAAATGACAATGTCTTGGTGGAGGTCATCTTGCTCCTAGTTTGTTTCTGCTACAATCTTGTCAGTTTCTGACAGACTGCACCACACAACACTTTGCACCTGCAACATTTTCTTTTTTTTGAGACTCTGCTGCTGCGGCCACCAAACATTTCTTTACTCTCCTCAACTCAACAATGAGCTCTTCAATTTGTGTGTCAGAAAAGTTGTTTTTGTTGTTGTTGGTTGCGTGATTTCCTCTTTGATCAGCAGCTTCTTCATATGCAACGATATTTATGTCCTGCTCTGCATTGACCACATGAAGCTGGTTTGGGCGTGTCCAGGGCAGGATATGAGGCAGATTCAGGAGCACACATTTCCAAGTAGTCTGAGATTTAATAAGTAGAAATTGCTTGGAGGTGTGTATTCACAAGGTTTTATAAGTCTGGATTTTTTTTTTTGTACGCCATTTTCAGCTTTTGGGCACACATACACTTTTAGTATAGATCCTATGCAATATTTTATAAACGAGACCCAAGGTGATCTGGTTTCTGAACCAGTACAAGTGATCTGGTTTCTGAACCAGTATAGGTGATCTGGTTTCTGAACCAGTACAGGTAAACAGGTTTGTACTAATGAATCCGTTTCCTCTGAGGATGATCCTGTGTCTGTCATTTCAGAGTCCAGGAGGACCATCCTATCATGTCGTTCACTGTCTCAAAAAATGGACGGCTGGCTCTTCTAAATGTTGCCACCCAGGTTAGCCCCTCGTCCCCCAAACACACCCCACCCCACCCCCTCCCCAATCATTGCAGGTGTGTCAGAACTCTGCTGGTGTCCATGTTTCAGCTATGTGGATGTTTCTTTGCAGGGAGTCCACCTCTGGGACCTACAGGACCGTGTGTTGGTCAGAAAGTACCAGGGAGTTACCCAGGGCTTCTACACCATCCACTCCTGCTTCGGGGGACACAATGAAGACTTCATTACTAGTGGAAGTGAAGGTAAGAACTAAAATCAGTCTGCAGAATGATCCTATTGTCATACCTGGTGGAGGGACCATGTTAGCAGCTGATGACGTATCCGTCTCCCCACAGACCACAAAGTTTACATCTGGCACCGGCGCAGTGAGCTTCCCATCGCAGAACTGACCGGCCACACTCGCACTGTCAACTGTGTGAGCTGGAACCCTGTCCTGCCCGGACTACTGGCCAGTGCCTCAGATGATGGGACCATCCGGATCTGGGGACCGGCCCCATTCCTGGATGTACAAGACACAGAGGGGCTCAGTGGTATGAATATGATTATTATAAGATGAAGAATAAGGCTTTGAGGGTTAGTGATCAGGCAAACATACAGTTTTCTAAAATAAACAATATACAAGTGAAACTATAAAAAAAATTAGAATATCGTTTAAAATTTTTATTTCAGTTTTCAGTAATTCAGCTTAAAAAGGTAAACCATTATGCAGACTCATTACATGCAAACTGAGATTGTTCAAGCATTTATGTTATAATTGTAATGATTATGTTTTACAGCCAATGAAAACCCAAAAATTTAAATCTCAGAAAATTAGAATATTGTCAAAAGGTTCAATGTTGTAGCCTCTACGTGCCACATCTAACCAGCTAATTAATCCAAAACACCTGCAAAAGGACTCCTGAGCGTTTGAAAGGTCTCTCAGTCTATTTCAGCACAATTCATAATCATGGGGAAGTTCGCACAAAACATTCTCAAAGTTCAGATCTCAGATGATGTGCTGACATTAAAGGTCCCATATTATATAATTTTTCAACAATTTCATATGGGTGTCAGAGGTCCAACAATGTTGCTCAGTGATTTAAAATCGTAGGCTCAACCAGCCGGGGGGACTTATCAATGGCAGTTTCCACTATCGAGGGCAGTGGTTATTTCCCTTCGTGAGGTCACAAAGGGAAAGGTCGCACACATTTGCTGAAAAGTGGAGCAAGCAAGAGAAAGAGGTGACAGAATTTTCATCTTTTTGTGCCTCATACACAGGCTATGAGGACACATTAAACTGAAAGAAAACCTTTAGAAAGTGACTTTTGCATCTTATGGGACCTTTAATAAAACCTGCAAATATTATTGGATCCATTTTAAGCCATAATACAACTCGGAAATGACCACAAGATGGCAGATTCAGCTTGTTCAGCTGCATCTCTGTGATGAACATGTCGACATAACATGAGTACTTTCCTCCCTGGGAAAGTAAAAAAAAAAAAAAAAAAAAGATTTCTGTCTCTTATATTTTCCAACAAGTGTCCTCTGCTGGCTGGAGTGTGCGCACCTCCAACATCATTCCTACCATCATTCCCAGCTTCTTTCCATCGTCATTACCGGTGTTCTTAATCCCCTCTAGAGGGCAGTGTTGAAGTTTTAAGCCTGGTACAAAAATCCATTTTAGGATTAATAGATCAAGTTTATCTTCATGACAACTGTGAAGGGGTGATTTTTTTTCCCTAACTAATCTGTTTGGATGTTTTTTAATCTTGAAATTCAGCATAATTAGTGGTGTTTTACTTTTCATTGACAGGTATCCAATAACCGCAGCAAGTAGAGAGAGTGCAGCACAACCGCGGTTTTTAGCTGGCTAACAGCCCGCCTAGCTCTGTTTTTAGGTACTTCAAGCTCCGGGTTAGCTCGGCTAAGCTACAGGCAGCTTGGACTTTGATTGGTGTCAATCACACACCCCCACTTTCACAGTCCCCCTCTTAGCTCTACCTCTGCCTATTTTTGGATTTTCCTTAAATGATGACACACGTGATGCTGCCAAGATGGTGATGGTGGGAACCGCCCAATGAGCTTAAATGCAGCTCTTCAGAAACCTACGGGTCACGTCACGGAGGCTCCGTCCATCTTTTATATACAGTCTATGATCAAAACACTACTGTAGTGTCAACACATTAACTACAGAATAAAAACATAACCTCAGGGCACCGCCCTCTAGAGGAAAAAGGATCTAGCTTGTATTATTAAATAAGTCACAAGTCTCACAAGCTACTCGCAGAGTTCCCATCCCAACTGACCTCAAACAACACAAGGAAACCCCAGATGATGGCCAGTTATCTGGGGTTTCCTTTCATAATATGAACATTTATTGATAACTAGTCCACAACTAGATACGATAAAATATAAATATTTAAAGCATAAATACAAATAAATATGATGTTCAAAAATAGTTAGCCATTACTCGTTAACTGCTAAGTATTAACTATTGCGCTGTTGCTTGACAGAACAGTAACGTGCAGCACGGAGTGTTACTTAACTGGTTGCAAAATAAATAAACATAAACAGCAGAGGGTTTCTATGTTAGGCCTACAGCATTCAAGTTATACTATGCTGTAATACGCTGACTTGTGTCACTAAGCAGTCTTACTCAAAGATGCATCACTCTATTCTCTCTACTGTCCCACAGTAGACCATCTACCAGCATGGAAGATGAGGAAGATAGACTGAGCAGTGTCCGACTAGTGCCAGGGTCATGTACATGTAACATATTAGTATATAAAAGCCTGTAATGTTTTTTTCTTTCACACTATAAATAAGCATAGGTGGCGGTTCCACGCGCTCTGCAAAGTGCCCTTTTTTTTTTTTAAACTGAGCATCTGCCTCTCAAAATGTCTGTGCAGTCTACGAGTACAAAAGCTACATTATTCAACAAATGCCACACAGCGGCTGTTTTCCCTCAGTCTCATTTAATAAATTAATTTGATAGTAATTTCATACGTTTATAAAGACAAACACACTATTCACTTGGCCAAAACATCATTACATTTGTTGTTGTAAACTAATGGGCCACAAATTTATTCAAATAATATATCCATAGAGTCACACAAATTAGTTAATGAGTGTCGGGAAATAAATTAGACTAAAATCTTTGTAAATCAAGATAAACTTGTCGGTTAATTTAAGCTAAAATCCGGTGCTTACCTGTCGAGGAGAAACTTTGTTAGCTCTGCATTGGTCTTGAAATTAATTTGGTCTCTCAGACTTCTCCACCTTTCAAAAGATTCTCCAATATTGATCCTTGTTTTATTCCTTTTTTTGTCGTTTGCTTTTTAAGCAGGATGCCGATGCTTTTTAGGTTTTTCTGAAACTATTTCTGGTCCGCTTCTTTTACTAGCTTCCATACCTGCAGGCTGCTGCTCTTTTGCAGACATAAAATATGATACGCTGCTCTGTTGTTTGGCAACTTGGGGAGTCGCATTTGATTGGTGAAGGTACGGTGTATATAAAACGGCAGAAAAGGCTAATGTGTTAGTTAGCCTGCAGTAGAAAAGCTACGTTGCAACAGTTTTCAGTTGTTACTCTTCACAGAAGTCGTACCAGCAGGCGACCGTGCGCTACTTTCAGATGTATTTTCCCAGAGCTTTCCCTCCTGTTCTTTCATTTCTATTTCTTTCAGCTGAGTTGTCAACAGGATGGGGGTAGCTGTCCTCCTTCTAGTCAGACAAAATAGACCAAAGTAAAACCAGCTTCTCGGAGTGATTTAATCACCAGAACCGCAGCATTCTAACGCAGAAATATCTCTCAGATAATAATTTTCTATCAATACGTCGCCCACCTTCCTGGATAAATCAGCTGAAATACATGTTATTAAACACAGAGTAATGTTACAGCAGCGCCGACAGTCCACTGCCCTGCTTTTACTCCCTCTTTCTATCCCTTCATCAGATGATCTCTGAGTCTGCAAGTCACAAAAAAACTATTTCATACGATAACATTAGCTGTTAGCAGGAGCTTGGTACTAAATACATGGAGGGCACGCTTGTAACTTATTGGCGTAAAAAAATAATAATTATGCATCGTTCTGTTCCTCATCACTTGACGGGACACTCGAACTTCACATTTATGAATCTCCGCGGCTTCCGTAGTCGTAATAACGCTCTTAAACAGGGAGGCTGCAGTAGAGCACTACTCGGTTGCTTGTAATATATTGGCGCACCACTAGATGGAGTAATTCATACACACTGCGGCTTTAAGGAACCAGAAGTAGTAAAGAGCTACACAGTGCATCAAAGTTATTCTGTCACCTAACTCTTATTTTGAAAGGAGAAAAGCTTGACGACGACATTGTTGATGTAGAGAGAGATTGTTTCTGGGGAAGCTTCCTTTTATCCCTCGCAACAAATGAGGACATTTTAAATTAATTTTACAGAAAAATTGTAACATTTTATTTAGCCTTTAAAATTACAATTATTTGAAGTATTTGCTCTATACACAAGAGTTGCCTTGCAGCAATAACACATTCATCCACCCATCCATGCTGAGCTGCCTCAAAGCCAGCAGAGGTGCTTATTCTGTGGCCAAGGCCGCCCGCATGAGTGAAAAGAGGAAGACAAGAAAAATGTCCTGGACTCCAGTCTGAGGAGTTCGAGTTGTACCATTTATGAGTGATCTTTTTGTAGAAATAGATCATAATTAGGGCTTTCAAATGAGTAAAACCTTTAATGAGATTAATCACAGCTTACAAATGAATAATCACGATTAATCACCATTTGCAACTATTCCTTAAATCCGCCCGTTTTAACTGTGTTGTATCAACAGAAAGAGCCAGTGCTTAGTTGGGTTTTGATCACTTTAGTTGTAATAATCAGTTCAATATTACATAAAATCAAGATGTTAAAAAATATGACTTATTTGTGCCAACCTTTTCCCAGTCAGTGCCCCGACCTGGCCCTCCATCAAAACTTTTCTAGACCCTCCCCTGCATAGCTGAAGTATAAATAATTTCTACTAGCTACTTTTTTAGAGAAGGGTCCTGCTCTGATATGGATCTCAGAGCCTGTTGATAATTTCTTACCACATTCATGGCTCATAAATGATTAGACCTGTGTCTCCAACATCTGCACAGAAACAATGATTTAGAGAAAACGTCTCCTTGCATGGCTGTCTGATAACTAGCAGATTTTACAGCTGTTTCACCAGCAAACCTCATTATTATAAGTTAAATTAAGGCAAACAATAATGAACTGAAATAGGCTGATGTTATCAACATGTTTCATTATAGCTCCGTGTGACAGTAACATGGGTCTGATTGACACGAGACTGATAAGCTTCAGTAGTTTTAGTTCAAATTTATTCATTTGATTTTTTTTCATTCTTTATTTTTATGTCTGTATTTCTGAAACAGTAACAATTGCACAAACTACCTCAAAAGTATTTCGTTTTCTTTTTTCTTCCTAATGAAAGAAAAGTGAGGATGATGATGAATCCTCTCACCAGGAAAAGTGTGTTAAAACATTTCCAGCTGGTGTGACGCCTTCAAATCCATCCATACAGTGAGCCAGCTCCCCTTTAGAAATCTCCACGTCTTTTTTAATGCAGTCAATTAAATAAATTAGTTACCACCTTTAACGTGTTATTTTTTGCAGCCAATCATAACATACAATTAAATAAGTTTTTATTCTCCTCTCCTATCTACAGGACAGCAGAGGCCAAACAAACACCATATATATCCATATTATTTCTAACTTTCTAGTCAGTTTTACTTTTATTTGACATTTTCAGCCTGTAAACATAACACTTTAAAAACAATCCTGTTTATGTAAATCATCTAAACAGCAGCCAGATCAAACCAGACTGGACCTCACCAGCATGTAGCATCTGTAGCTAGCCGCTAATCTATATCCGGCTTGTGTCTGTTACTGAATGTACAGGCTGATTGGCTCCATCACACGGGTTAGGGTTAGATTTGATAGCTAGATAGATTGATAGTGTTTAAATCTTAACGTTACCTGACGGCAGACCTGCTGGATGAGGCTGTTAATAAAGAAATTGTGATGCTACTGCGGTGTTTTCTATCATCATCAGAGTGCACCATGGACAGCTGATGACCAGCCTGAAGACTGTGGACACTTGAATAGATGAAGCGGGAAACGATGGTGAGAGGTGTGGTTCTGGGAGATATCAGACTCTAATCTGGACCTGGTGAAGCTGGACTGAGGACCTATCTGACCCATATGCTCCTCCTGCAGGACCACTTGCCTCCTGTTGTTCTAAACTAAGTTATTTATTCAGCTGCTGACATATAGCAGGGGTTTTCTTCTCACTCACATGAGGGAGATTTAATGTTTTCTTTGTCTGCTGAACCTTTAAATTATGTTAAATTGTTCTATTTTAACTGAAAATAGGTTGTTTTGTTTTTTTATTTAATGAAAACTGTTTAACTTTCTGATGTTTGCAGACAGTATTTATGAGCATGTTACACCAGACAGAAGGTTGTTGGCTAGCTAGTTTTCTGTCTCCGTCTGTGATCATGGTGATGCGTTTGCCTTTTCTGAGCATCCAGAAGCTGATGTGTTGAGTTCAGAGGAGGCTTTACCTTTTCATTGCTGCCTGCCAACCCTCCGTTCATGCAAACAGATCATATTTTCTGTTCTGTATTTAACATTGTGTTTGTTTTTAATTTGCTAAGAGAAGCCGTGGGTTGTTAATGGAAACACAGCTTTGGACGATAAAGCTAGTGTTTTCCTCTGTTTTCCAACAACAAATATCAGAATTCTTTTTTGAATCCGGCAAGACGAACATCTCAGGAAACGGTGCTTTCTATTGGGACCATCTTCACTGAGGACTCATCTCCACTGGTTGCTCTGGTCAGAGCGTTAATGGACTGAACTTCTCTGTATTCTTGGACAGCCGTGGAGCTGAAACCCGATGATACAAATGAAAAATGGCCGACACATCAGAGATGACATGGACAGTTTCCTTTTGTCAGAACTGGCTCGATGTCTTCTTCCAGTTTTCTCTTCTTCTTACAAGGTTTTGGCTTCACACCAGATGTTTTCGACTGTTTGAACCAGAAAGCTTTAATGTTCAGCTGTAAAAAATAGTTTCAAGATTCACTGACTGCAGAGATTTTATTCAAACTTTTATTGTTCTGCACACAAGTCTCTTCATGAAATCCCTCTAGTTCTAGACAAAAACCAGGACTGAGGGAACCCGGTTTGTCCAAATACCACAAGCTTAAACTTTTCTTGGTAGAGCTGAGGTGGCGTTGAACAGTAGATGTCCGTCTCATTCTAAACTCAGTCCCAGGACTTCAGAGACTTTGAGTGCTTCATGTTTCTCTTTTTCTCTTCTCGCTTTAGAAGCCAAAATAGGAACTGTGTTAGCTTTCTGGCAGTTTCTTCCACAGATCCTTTTCAATTTTTAAAGATATTAAAAAGTGATTGTTTTATTCAGTATAGTTGTAGGATTTTTTCTTTTGTCCGCATATTTTAAATAAAGCAATCAGGGTTTTAAATGAAGTTTAGTTTGGTATATCTTTGACAGAGTCGTGTGGCAGCAGGAACTTTCCTAGTATGTCCTTTATGAGTCTGTGTGGTTTTTTTTCAGCTCTCTGCAAACATGCATGTTTTGTACAATAGCTCTAAAATGTAATTTGTGTCTAGAGACGTTCACGGACTAGCAACCTGTCAACGTACCGCCTGGATGGGCTCCAGTCCCCCCCCCAAGTATCCCTGAACAAAATTAAACTGGTATTGAAAATAGGTGTTGTTTTACATTGGTTTATTTTAGCCAGTGACAAGATACTTCCTAATCTGACATCAATATGAAACACTGAGTCGTGTCTTTGGTTTCAGCTCTTTAAGTTAACCAGAATAACAGCTTCATCTAAACCTTCAACATGCATTTTAGAACCCATACCAAACAAGAAACCCATAAAACTTGTCGTTTTAACTGTTTTAATTAAACTTTGTGTTAATATTCCTATTTATTTACATTTTGGTGTCATTTTAAATTAAATTTATTCATTTATTTGTTTTTTGCCTGTATTTATCTTATTTTCCTTTTACATTTTCTTATTCCGAAAATGAATAATTTCTGTATTTTATTTTCATCTTAACATTTAGTTTTTTCTGCTTAGTTACACTTTTTTTATTCACAGTCTTCATTGTTTGCCATATTGCCATTTATTCCTCTAGTTTTGTGAGCATTATTATTATTATTTATATTTTTGGGGGGGAAATTAAGGTTTTAATTAATTAATTTAAGGCAGAAATGGCTGACTTTTAACAGGAGATTGTACAGGATCTTCCATTTTAGCTTAAAAAAGTCACACAATCTCTACTGACTGGTTGGTGTGGATCAGTAACTGAGGCTGGTCCAGTTGCAGATGTGCACAACTAACAGGCTGAAGGTTCTGGTAAAGTTGGCTGTGATACTCAGAGAACGTTGCCTGGATTGTTGAGATGAAAACTAAATATTCCACGAACATCTGCTGAACGTCGCAGCTAAAATAAAAAAAAAACTTCCCTGAACCACATTCCATTTTTTTTTTTTTTTACTATTTTATTAGTTAAAAATGACAAAAGAAAAAAAAATTTGTGTCATGTTTTATAGGTTTCTTTATTATTATTTAGTGGCACATCAATTTGTTTCTTGAGCCATTTTTATATTTCTGCATTTATTTTTCATTTTTGCAGTTTCGGCCCCCCTTACAGGTCTGATACCCATCTTGCAACGAAATATTTCTACACCTCTGACGACCTGTATGCTTTTAATTCTGCCCCTGTGAATTATTATTGTTGATCGACTAGACCAGTGCTTCTCAACTGGGGCGTTGTAATAACGTCAAGGAGGGCGGTGGCGTTTCTTTTTGGGGCGGCGGGATTGGCTTGGCAGTTGATGAGTGATCTTTACTTCATCAAATTCTTAAAGAAAAAAAAAACGTGCGCCTCAGCAACTACTTAAGAAAAAAGATTCTATAATGTAAGAAGATGGCTCACACAATCCTAAAAAATCTTTTATCATTATGAAACTAACCCGGACTTGAGTGATTCATTTTAAACAAATCCACTGAATAACTGCAAAGGTAAGACAGACTTCATCGTTTTGTTAAACTTCTGTGCTTTTATATGTGTTGTTATTGTTGACGGGTCAAAGGAATCTCATTTTAGGATTTTACTTATTAGATTAGTGTTTATTATTTATTATTGTTTTAAAATTAATACATCTCATCACACATTCTGAAATGACCACATCTCAACTATCCCCTGTACAAAGATGTTTCTTCACAAAGCAGTTTAAAGCTATAACAAATCATAACCACATCTAAAATTCACAAAACACACACAAAAAAGTGCTGCTACTATTCTATTAAATATCTCCACTTTC
>JBAMHW010000006.1:30611878-30623882 GCA_037177495.1 Rhadinocentrus ornatus | reverse complement strand
TTTTTTAATTGCATTACAGGAAATAAAGAACTTTATCACAATATTCTAATTTTCTGAGACAGTCCTGTATATACAGTTGTTACCAATACTAAACCAATCAGAGGGGTCAGGAGTTTGATGCACCACATGCATCCACTTGTTGACCCTCTGGTCAGTAATCACCATGGTGCACCAAGCTGGAGTTACTTTACAAAACATTACTGTCACTTCTCTTCACAGTAGAAAATTCAGACACATTGTATTTTAAAAGCTTGTACATTCTGATACATATTTACTTGTAAGGCCCCTGGGTGGTGGTGGTGGTGGTGGTGGTGGTGGGAGGGGTTGTCTCCCCATCAGCCTGTGATCTCTTTAGGATTTTCCTGGATAGCAGGAAGAAGTGGGGCGAGAAAGGTTTGGACTTCTGTTGTGTTCCCAAGCTGACGATGGACGGATGAATAAACAGATGGATGATGAATAAATAGATAAAATAATGGATGTATGGTGGATAAATAACTGTATAGGAATGGGATCAATTGAGTTTTTCTATCTCTACACTGCACCCTTCAGGCTCAGTGTTGAGATGCCCCCCCCCCCCCCCCCCCCCCTCACCCATTCACGCTCTCTCATGTTATCTTTTCCATCTGTGAAAATGGCTGCTGCCTCAGGCTGCCTGATCCTGCTTATGTTTATATGTTGTCGTCTACTCTTGGATGGGTTTGTACTGGAAAAAGAATTCCGTTGCAACTGTTGCAATGACAATAAAGTTTTCATTCATTCATCAACTGCACACAGAAACAAGTTAAATCAGTTTGTTTTTATTTAGAAATCTGTCTGTCCAATAACACAGAACCAGACATGAACTGTTCAGAAACTGGTTTTCTTTTAGTGGAAATCTGTTTGTCTCCCAGTAGACCATTTAAACTGCATTTCATCACATGGAACGCTGTTTTGTTCCCAGTAGATCACTGAAACAGGTTTTCATCCTGCAGAAAGCTGGTTTTCTCCCAGTAGAAAGCTGGTTTACGCCCAGTTAATAGCTGGTTTTCTCCCAGTAAATGGGAAAGAATAGAACATCTCTAACAAATAGATTAGGGTGGAACAGCAGATTGAGAACATGCAGAGCGTCACAAACAGAGTTCATTATCAGCTAATGAAATTACATCTAAGGAGACATCCTGTGAAAGTCAGTTTTATTTCTTCATCTCTCCTGACAACCTGCTGCTGTAATGTCATGTGACAGCAGGGAGGAGCGGATACAGGAAACGGTACTAATGGAGTGTTCAGGCTTGAATCAGTCATCCAGATACAGAATATACAGATCTAATCAGATGTTTTCTGACAGGAGGACAGAGAGAAAACTGGTCTGTGCTGAAAGACATCTGTCATCTCCAACGGGGGGGTAAACAAAACAAAAACTGCTGTGACAACATCCAACCCATCCTGAAGGAGAAAACATGTTCAAACATGTGAATCATGCTGCGGTCGGGAAAATGAGTCTCAATCAACCACATGTCTTCCTGCAGAAAACCTGTGATGTTACCATGACAACTGCTGATCACTCCCGGGATGAGCAGGAAGAATGATAATCAATGATATAATTGTCCATGATGAAGTTCTGCTGGGATGAAGTTTCCCCCCCCAAATGGAATTAGTCTTTACTTTTAGATTTCTACTCGGGGAGTTACGACAAAGAATTTTAGTAGTTTGTGTCCCGTATGTCCAAAATGTCTTGTATGTCCAATATGTCCGTGGAAGTGTTGAGATGAAATATTAACCATGTTATCATATCCAAACCGATTTTTGACGAGACCGTTTCCTGCTGGTGTTCTGAGGGATTTTAATGATACAGGATGTGAGGAGCACATCAGCAGATGCAGGAGGAGGCAGCTGGAGATGAGATTTCACTGAGAGCTTCAGTCGTTGATCAACGCCAGGATCATGCTGAGCAAAGAAAGAGACACGTCTTAAAGTAAATACACCAATATTATCATCATCCTCATTATTACTATTACAATCATCATCATCAGACTGCTGAGAACGCAACAAAAGTCTGGAACAATCTGTCTTCAATTTTTTTTAACCAGTTTACTTCAAGGAGAAAACTGGTAAAAACCAATTAATCTTTTTCCTCTTCTTCTTTCCCAGCAGGTGTCGCTGTATCATCATGATACTGTTGTGCCGAGCACAACAGGAAGACTGGAAGCAGTCCTCTTGTTGCTTTGAGTCAGTAGCTACGTTTACGTGGAGCACTTTTAATCCGATCAAACGACCAATCAGAATAAAACACATCATGTAAAGATGCCAGCTGATCTAATCGGCCTCGATTGGAAAGAATTTTTAATAAAATCGAGAGAATGTAACTTTCCACGATCAGATGAGCAGGAAATAATCACCATGTATTCTCTTGCGGTGGAAGTGTGTCTCATGCTTGAACCACATTGGGGTTACATGACGTAATGAATTTCAGAAAAAACGGGACTGGCGGATATGTTTTTGTTAAAACCTGAAGGAGCTGAGGATCAATGAGCCTTTCAATGGTCAAAAAAAAACCAAAAACAAAAAACCCTTCTTCTGAACTGGTAGTCAAAAACGTTACGACTGCATTAAATCTGTTCACCATGAACACACATCTGATCCAGTCACTTCATCCAGCGTCCATGTAAACAGCTGGAATCTGCGATCAGACTGATTTCAATCAGATGGATGAAAGACCTCAACGTTACTGAAGCAGTGTGGGATCATCTGGACAGAGAACAGAACAAAAGGCAGAAGCATCCAAAGAGCTTCGGAAAGTCCTTCAGAGATCCTGGAGAACTAAAGAAACTGCAGAAAGCTTCTCTAAGAGGCTTCAGGCCGGAAGGGAAGACCTTCAAACTTCATTAGTCTTCTTTATGATGCAGTAAACTTCAGAACTATGTCCTCCATATCTTTCTAACAGGTAAAGAACCAGGACTGGCTCCAGACTTTATCTACGTTAATGTGACTGGTTACCTGTACAGATAGATGAAGAAGCAGAGCAGGTGGTAGCCCAGTTTAATCATGGCTTCCTTCATGTGGGACTTGAGCAGACCTCGGTTGTGGATCTCAGTGGGGTCAAACACGCCCATGTTTCCCATAGGAACCTTTATGTACCTGCAGGAACGAGAAGAGTTGGATTAGTGAGAGGGCATTCCTGTCTACAAGAACCCGAGATGTGGCTCTCTGGAGGATTTCTGGAAGGTTAGATTATTTCTTAAAAATGAAGTTATTTAAAATAAGCATTTATAAAACAACTCTGGAGTTTCTTGTTTTTCTTACACATAACTTTAATATAGTCCTGTAATAAAAATCAATGAAAACCGCTGCAAGTAATAATTTAAAGTAAAAATAATGAATGACAAGCCATGAACAAACCGAGAAGGCTACAAAGAGCCGTCCACACCTTGCAAAAGGAGAAAAAATATCTGTGAAAAAATTAACTGGATTTTACCAAAACACCCTCAGTTTGCTGATGCGGTAACAGGTCTGATGTGGCCTCAAAATCCCCCAGAACATGACTCGCCATCCAAAACAGGAGGCAGATTTTATCCTGTTTTTAGGACAATCATTGAATTCAGAACAGGTCCATTTTCCTTTGCCTGACCTCCTGGCCTCTGGACCAGCCTCAAGTGTCCTGCTCAGTCACTAGTTTTCTTCTCATACCACAGAGACAAAAGGTTTGCTACCGTCAACACTTCATGTGATGTATTATTGTTCTAGACAGACGCTGCAGGAGCAGCTAGTCTGAAAGGATGAGTACGAGAAACACATTTCTCAGATCTGCTGCAATCTGCACATTCTGTTTAATTCCATCATTACTGAACGCAGGGAAGAATGATGCCGATTTAAAAAATAAAATAAAATAAAAGAGTCAGAGAAGACGTGGCTCCTGTCCTCTGATCGGCTCTGATCCACAGGATCATGTTGTTTGTTGGTTTGTGACCAATGAACATCTGACATTCAGCATAATGAAGAACACAGATGGTGGGATTTGATCCGGTGTGGGTGTGATCTGTTACTCTACCAGTTTAAGAGCTTTTCATGCTTCCTGAACCAATGAAGAAAATCTGAATGACAGTTGGATAAACTTTGGCCTCTGCAGGTCCCCATCTGTGTAAGGTGACTTGATCTGATGGAGATCAGGTCTTCTTCAGAAGTTCGGCAGAGGATAAGAGGCTGACAGAAACACTGAAAATGTCCAGAAATGAAGAAATCCAATTTCTCCGGCTGATAAACCAGGAGGAGAAAACCCGAGCAGCCTCCATCGGACTCACCCCGAGAGTCTGAGCTGCAAACGGGTTCATCCAAAGCACATCGTTCTGATGAAAAATAAATCCAGAGGAAAATATTCCAGAAGCAGCTCAGCCTCACGATCCATTAGAGTTTCAAAGGTTTAGTTTCATTTGGCTCAGTGTTTACGTTCTGTTTTACACTTTTTTCTACTTAATATTTGTGCTTCAAATAAAGACGAATATTTCCTAAATCTCATTCTACTTCACAGTAATTTAAATAGCCATCAATGCTTGTGTGTAATGATCAGAGGGAAATCTGCTGAGAATGCTAACTTTTGTAAAACCTCAAATAACAAGTTCGACGCACCAGTTCAACCAGTTAGTCTGAAGCACTGAAACAGAATGTTTCTGGTTATCTGATACTAAAGTCCCAACATAAACTGTGGATGTGAAGAACTTTACCAGATTAACAAGATAAGAAAGTGACCAATATTAGAGCTGAGCATCGCCACTAATTTCCTGATTCCACGACAGCCGGATTCCAGTAGATTTCAATTCCATCTAATTCGATCGATACCGATTCATTTACAGATAATTATGCAACACATTTTTCCTGAATTGAAAAACATTTACAGATAAATATTTTTATCAAACACCGAGACAGAAATCTGGGAGTAATCAGATTACTGTAATGATCTGATGCACTTCTGAAGTATGACATTTAGAGGATCTTTGCCTCCAGCTTCACAGTCAGAAACACTTAGAACAGACAAAGTTAACATTTTAAATCCATTTTAAGCCGTAATATCAGGCTTGTTCAGATGTTCCCGTGATGGACATGACGTCAACACCAAAGCAAGAGAAACACGCCGCCTGCTCCAGTGAGGATGTACAGTGTTTACATCTTCCTCTCCCGCAAGAATTTTAAGAACTCGTATTTTTGTCTGCTTTTCAGCTGTTTGACCTGTTTCCGACGTGCGCGCTCTGTCTGCGTACGGAAGTGTGATTCTCTGTGTGTGCGCGCAGTGTGGCATCAGGGCAGACTCCGACATGGACAGAGAGCAGCTATGACCTGTCCTCATAGAAATCAGATAAGTAAGTGTACCCCTGTTCTAGAGGAAACAAGGCTTTAAATGACTTCTGTCTTGACTGCACTGCAAAAAAAACTAAAAAAACGAGATCATAATAAACTAACGTGTCCATGTAGTGTAGGCAGTGGGGCGTCTTTAATGCTTGATCGGATTTATTTCGTGTGTAGGTCCGTGGTGACGTCATTTCCTGCCAGTGTTTGTTTGTTGGACATGGCAGAGCCCACGGCCCTACCATCAGCTATCCTGTGGGGGGTGGTAAGCTGCTACGTGGTTTACAGGTGAATAAAAACCAGAATTATCTCGGCGAGAGAAGCCGATTTCCGACCAGTCGTGTATATAAGCTAAGATCTCGCCGAACATCGTTAAGTTACCCAAGAGTTGGGTCACTGTTGTCACCGGGAAAGAAAACATAAAAAAATTGATCTCTGAGTTTTATGAATTGATATTGGATTGATTGAATTTGAATTTATTAATCCATTTTGTCTTTAACCCAGCCCTAATCAATATTCAGTTTACTTACAGTTTACACAGACAGACTCTGTCTGAATATTGACCATCACATGAAAACTTAGGCTCAGTCCTCAATGGCTGCATCAAATACCTGTAAATGTTCCAGGCTGCCACGGGCAGGTTGAGGAGGAAGATGAACCAGTGCATGGAGACCAGCATCAGCATCGTGGAGAGACACTGGCCAACCATCTCAGGAATGACCCACTGGACAAATAACAAATCCAAACATCAGTCTTCATACATCACAACAACAATCTCAGCAAAGGTGCTGAAGGCCCCCCAGGAACATCCACAGGTACAGACTCTGTTCTATCAGAGTTAAAGGTTAAGTCTGGATCAGTTCTCCATCAGACAATCACAAAGCTCAGTGTCCTACTACTGAAAGGCAGCTCTTATCAGATTACAGCAGTTGTAGAAATAAAGTTCAGTCATTAAAACGCCTGCTTACAAACCCGGAAAAGTCCTGAGTTTCCTCTAAACGACAGAAGACTTATGTCTCATTCATGACAACCAGGAGCACACATTGCAAATGTCAGATCTTCCAGGGACATGATATAAACATTTAGTACAAAAAAATAAACAGCATCGAATAAATAACATATAAACTAAAACTGGTCTAATTTAGCTCTTAGAAGATGTAAATATGGAGATAATCAAGCTGTTCCATTAAACAAGCTGCAGCTTCATCAGCATCTTACCGACAGGTATCTGACTCCATATGTGAAGGCTTGTGTACGGAGATGAATCCAAAGAAAGGAAACTTACTTTGTTTAGCTTGGAGCAGCAGGATCTTGCATTAATGTAGTCACATTCTAGATCCGACAAGGTGATAATCTGAACGTCAAGGTGTAACACACACACACAAGAGAGCCCCTCACAGGTATGTAACAATTATAACAAACTTTCTCAGTCCCCAAATTCATTAGATCAGTTTGTGAGTCTGTTCCAGAAAGCATGTTCAACTAACTCCGGTCCAAAAAGAAACTCTGGGTCAGTCTGGGCTTAATAAAGTTAATCTGATTCTAAAGTCCTGCCATCTGCTGAAATACTCTGATTACTCTGCAGTTGTGGGGAGCATCAGTGAGAAACAAGAAGCTTAGTGCAGAAACAAATGACCTCATCTTTAACACAAAGAAAAGAAAAGATATGATAGTTAACTTCAGGACGAAACAAAGCACTGTTTACATCCCGGCAGAAAAGGTGGAGGAGATGGAGGAAGCGTTTACAAGAAGAAACGGAGCAGACTACTTCTGTAGGAAGCTAAGATTGTTCAATGTCTGCATCTGCTAGAAGTCTGTTGTGGACAGGGCAGTCAGCTCTACAACAGCAGCAGAGACTGAACAAACTAGAAAAGAACGCTGCACAAGGCTGAAGATAAAGTCCACACCCTCTACACCACACAGAATGTGTTCAGTACGAGGCTTCGTATGCAAGACGGAATGATAATTCCAGCCAGGAGCCACCTCCCTCTGGAACAAACCACTTTATTTTTCTACTTAACTATTAGTATTGTTTTATATAAAGAAAAAAACTACTATAACATTGTAATTTCCATCTGGCACAAAAAAAAAGGGGGGGGGGGGTGAATTTCCTCATGAGGTGCTGCTGTTTGCTATTTTCTACACACATCACAAACTTCATGTCTTGGCTGGAGTTCATGGACGGAAATTCCAAAAAATATTTTAACCTAATCCTGACACAGTTTTACTGGCTCAACTTTCACCTCCGTTCTCAGCATCGATGCTACGATTCAGCCATGTGAAAAGATTTCATGCGAATCTGTGACTGACAAGTGTTGTACCCTAATGTGAGCCAGAATGTGTCAGAAATCCTGGTTTAAAGGTGATCTATCATGAAACGAACTGATGCAGATGGCCTGCTGGCATTCTGATGGAGCAAGCTGAATGTTTACGTCAGTCTGGAGATTTTTTCATTTCTGTCTGTTTTACTTGCTTCCTTTGTTATAATTTACTTGCAGTTTATGAGATGTGAGGAGGATAATGGACCATGTTGTACCGTCAAGTTCTTCCTACTGGACACAGTTTTGCAGTTTAATATCGGTGCATCTCCAGTATAATAAGCCATCATAAATAAGACAATAATAAATGCCATAAAATGACTCTGAATTAACCACAATGAAAATACAGATTTTTTATGATATTGTCATGAGACTTTGACTAAACAAAGAACCAGTACATGAAAACTTGTCCACTTCATGTCAGCTATGCATCGTTTCAAGTAGTTCCTGGTCCTAAGATCAAACCTCGCCATGATGATTTTATGATAGAAACTGATCGAAGTTAGCATGTAGACTGCTAACGTGTTAGCTAGTTACCGCTGTTGTGTTCAAATAAAAAGAGAAGAAGATTACACCAACCAACTCCTAAGAACATAAGCAATAAAAGGATACAAAGAAAACCGAGAGGAAAATCAGAGCACAGCAATCCACCAGAGACAGGATGAAAACCGCCGCTTCCATTTTCCCCTAACTTCTTTCATACATTCTTCCTTCCGGGTAGTTTTATTGGCATGAACCGGTTTCCCCGTTTCCAGAAAGATGTAGACGGTTAAGAGCCACCTAGTGGACTGGAGTACTCATTGAAGCTCCGCGAAGGAACACGTGTTTTTTTCTTTAGTTTTTTGTGTTTTTTAGAAACTCAGTTATATAGTCAGATTTTTAATAGATTATAATTTCCTTTGTAATTACCTTAACTGCATTTTTTTCAAACATGATAAAGTCAATATTAACATTTAAACAGTAAAAGAAAAAAAAAGAAAAAGAAAAATCAAGAACTAATACAAAGAAAGTCCTAAATGAATATCAGGAACTAAAATACTGTATAAATATTTTAATACTTTTTTTTTTGCTCTGTCCATTTCATTCATTAGGGAATTCAGCCAAAAAGAAAGGGGGGGGGGGGTATTATATTATTGTGAATATAATATTTTCTGATCATAATTAAATTGTTTATTAAAATTGAAAAAAAATTTATCTTCTGTAATTATACCTAGCTTTACATCTTTGTATGATAGTGTGTCTATGTTTATAGATTTAGATTTCAGCTAATCGGACAAAGGTTTAAACCCCAATCCTGTTTGGGGTTTAAACCTTTGGGCAACTGAAAAACAAGTGTTGTTTCCATGTCAAAATTACAGAGTTGCAGTTATCGCCTCCTTTCTTGAATCTTTTGTTTATTAACTCATTGGAGGGGTAAAATTAATTTATTCATTTAAAGTGTATTTCTTTATATTTTGAAGGGAGTGGAAATTTTATAATTCAGTCATGGAGTGTAGTCTATACGTGGTCTCAGTGTCAAGGAGGATTTGGCTTTCCCAGAACACAGATTGCATGTCAACTGGTTCCTCAAAAATTGGTTAATACATTTTATGGCCAAGAAATGAACACCTTCCGAAGTTAGAAGTGACTGATCTGAAAAATTTGCAACATTATTTTGGTACATTTGTAACAGGACTGAATGAATATTACGAATGAACTTATTACAGGTATTTGAGTTACAGTTCATGTTGTATTTTTCATTAAAATCTTTAAGGTTAAATATCTTACCATGTTCATCTGTTAAGTTCCCTATTTACCGTATGTCTCTTTTCATCCAGTCTTCCATTAACATAGATTTTCTTTTGGAGTAAATAACTATTGTTCCATAACAGTATGTTATAGAGGCTAAAGTTGTGCTTATTTCCAGTACGGCAAGGTTTGTTGGTGGAAGGCTAAGGGGAAAATCACATTTTAGTAGATACTGAAGGAGCCGAACGCAAGTCACAAAACATATTTCATTCCCATTCCTAATGAAAGATTGTAGCCATTTTAATTGTAAGACACCATTCATGCGTTCAAAGACTATTGCTTTTATTCCCCCTCTTCATCATTTACTAGGTCAGCTTTTCTTAAGTAATGATGTTTGTTCTTCCCAAAAAAATAAAGTTTATTTAGTTGATTTCTTCAATAACTTTGGTACAGACTGGCACCGAGGATGTGGGATAAATAAGTTTAGCTATGTTTTAGTTAGTAATGTATTCCCAGATACTGTTAAATCTCTGGTTAGCCACATGTTCTATGTTTTCCTACATTTCTCCATTATTTCCTTAACGTTATTTTCTTCTGACGTGTTTGGGTTCTTTGTTATCCAAATTCCTAAGTAGCGAGTTTCGGTTTTCACACTAATGTTATATAATAAGGAGAAGTCACAATCGTGGAGACTCATCAGTTCACATTAATCTAAATTTAACTTCAAACCCGAAGCTTGTAAGAAGAAATCTTTTGTTTGAAGGGCTGAAGGGGTTTGGTCCATATTCTTTACAAAGATAGTAGTATCATCTACAATTTGCCTTATTATTGAGTTCTGATCATTAATATTAAGGCCCTTCACATATGAGTTTTTAATAAGGAGATAACAGCTCTGTAGTTAGGATGAAAAGAAGAAAAGAAATGCTGCATCTCTGCCTCATCCCTCTTCTCATGCTAAATCTTGGTGAGGTGTCCTCTTCAAGAGACACAACTGTTTATATCAGTGTAACATTGTGACCATGTCTCTGAAATATGTCCCTAATCCAAAACGTTTAAGTGTCTCGAAAATGAATTTATGCTCCACTAAGTCAAATAAAATAAAACACATATCATTAATTAGATGGCTTTATTCTCTCAGGTCCAGAACCAAATATATGTTGTAGTTTCAATATTCCTTTGAGGAATTCTGACTCAGTGCTATTATTTATATTGGACAAATTGGATTTTAGCCTTGTAGATAAGACTGAATTATAGATCTTGTAGTCTGTGTTCAGGAGAGTTATGGGTCTTAAATTATTCAAATTTCTTTTGTCCTTTACTGGTTTTGGTAAAAGGTTAATTTTGCCTTGCTTCATAGTCATCAGTTCTTTTTGGATATAGATTCATTCACTGCTTTGAATAATTGAAGTCTTAATTCAGCCCAAAAGTGTCAATAGAAATGAGCTGTCAGTGCATCAGGACCTGGTGAACGATTAAAAGTTATCTGATTAATAACAAGTCAATTTCTTCAATTCTTCGTTCCTCATCACATTTTTCTCGACAGCTGGAATTTTTCAGAGGAAGCTGCTGCACCTGAATCTGAAAATGCTGAAGAATAAAGCTTACTAGAAAATTCTAATACTTCTCCTTTGGAAATGCCATTCCTTCTGTTGGAGCACCATCTAGTGGTGATCAAGGGGATATTTCCTCATTTTCCCAATGCCAAATAACTGATGTTGACAGGGCTTCTAGTGATGAACCCTGCTTCAAGGAAGCTCAGCATCTGGTTTGACAACAAGCTGAACTTTGAGCATCATGTCAGAAAACTAAGTTGTGTTTACGTGAGAAATTTTCAAGATAAGATCATTTCTGACTCTAAAGATACTGGGGTAGTTTAAACGTTTTCATTTAACCACGGCTGGAAAACTGTAACAGCTGTTTAGCCTTGCTTAGGTTTTTATTCTGCACTTTCATGATGGTCTTTAGTCCACGTGAGCCTAGAGCTGCAGAAACTAACATGTGCACTTGTCATGCCTACTAGTTAACCAGTAAAGGCTTAAGTGGTCACTTGTCAACTACTAGATGCTAAGATACGCACTAGTTAACTAGATAAAGCCTATTCTGTCTGTTGTCTGTTGTCTGTTGTGACAAATATGTTTACTTGTTACACAAGTGAAAGAAAATTCTAACACCACTATTCAACTAGAGAGGTCCAACATGTTTACTAGTTAACTAGGTAAAGCATGGTTTGATCTTACTAGTTATTTGAATAGAAAATGCTTACTGACTACTAAAGATCTAAACTGTGACTATTTACACTAGTTGCACTGAATGCTAACCAGGAGGCAGGAGAGGTGACAGCAGAATAATCTGATTGGAACACCATCCAGTGGATATTTAACTCTTTAAAGCCCAAAACACTTTCACTGGTTGCTCGCAGAGGAAAGCCTGAAGATACGAGTACAAAAAGAGTAATTTTATTCAGCATAAAAAAAAAAACATGTTACTTTGCTTTTGCCTTAAAAAAAAAAGTCACTGTGGTGTGATTTTACTTTTAGCTGTTTTTAAACACCGAAACAGAAGCTGTATAATCAAATCAAATCAAGTTTATTTGTATAGCCCTGTATCACAACAAAGTTGTCTCAGAGGACTTTACAGAAAGAGGT
>JBAMHW010000006.1:30555353-30566052 GCA_037177495.1 Rhadinocentrus ornatus | reverse complement strand
ATAAATAAATAAATAAATAAATAAATAAATAAATAAATAAATAAATAAATAAATAAATAAATAAATAAATAAATAGTCAGGTGAACGCCTCTAATAAATATTCATCACATCATTTCTATGATGGCTTAGGAGGGGGAAAGAGGGATGAAGCAGATTTTTTCAGAATGCAAGACTGAGATCCTGATGCACCACGTTGAAAAACGTAAAAAGGTTTTATTTGGTGGGGATGGCACGGTCATCACCAGGATCAGAAAGGCAAAGGAGGGCAACAGGGGGCAGATGCTGTCAGTGTCATGTCAGAGGGCAAGACACGCTAAAAGCACTGCATGTTGGTAATTTAGTCCTTTGTTTTAATGTATAAAATAAATATGTACAGTAGGGCTGCTCGATTATGGGAAAAATGATAACCACGATTATTTTGATTGAAATTTGAGATCTCGATTATCTAACACAATTAGCAAAAGAAAAAGAGCCTTAAAAAAAAGAGAAAAAAAGAAAGAAAAAGAGCCATGGGGGGCCGTTGTCTGTGGTAATACAGACTAGTTTCTTTCCACCAGGTCCCAGCTATTGTTTGTCTCAGACCAGCAGCAGCTATGTTCTGCCCGGTGTGATCTGTAATAAATGAGACTGGAGACTTCCTCACGCTAAAATCCGCGTCATATTCAGCTCTATGGTGCAGCTTGACTACAGGTCCATTTGTGTGCCGAAACATTGGACTGTAGCCAGGTCCTTCACATGAAACTCATCATACAGGGCAGAGAGAGACACGCGATTAAAATAGTGACTCGATGGCAGTGATGCCGTTTGTCCAAAGTGTTGATGAGCTTCTTAAACCCCGGGTTGTTCACTGTGTTAACTGAGTTCTGGTCTTTGGCGAGAAAACAAGTTATGTTTGTATATAACGTTTGTTATCTCTCTCTCTCTAGGAGCTGGTGTATTATTTAGTCGCGAATCACAAAAATTTAACATTTTTCTATTTTCTTGTGTCGCGTCGTAAGCCCCCGTGTGCAAGTCTACATGAACGAGCGCAACATGTTACATGTACGAATGTCGCTTGGCTGGAGGAGGGCAGCGATTTCCGCCTCATTGCGCAACTTCCATAGAAAAATAATAGAGAAGGAGCGACTTTACCTCCCGTGTGTCCAGCCCATAACTTGAGAGGCGTTTGCATCTGGAGTTGAATTAAACCAAAGCGGCTGGAACTGTGGGAGGAGTCTTTCGATGTGCAACTGAAAACAACACAAGAGTAAACTGCAAAGGAGCAAAATATTCGGACCATTTCATTTTTATGATCGTTGAAAACCCAGATCGTAATTGTGATTAAAATTCGATTAATCGCACAGCCCTAATGTATAGGTAAAACTGAGATTGGTACCAGTTTATTTAGTGTTCAATAATATTTCTTTCTAGTTCCTGGGAGTTCCAGCTGGGTGGGTGGTGCTGCAGCTGTGGTTGGAGAGGGTGAGGCCAGAGACTCCACCCAGCACCGCAGCAGCCGTGTCCTCAGAGGAAATCCTGCAGGTGCAGAGGGGCACGATCAACACCATTAACCAGGTGGCCAAGGAGTTGCAGGAAATAAACAATGTCTGGACAAAAATTAGGGCAACAATAAAAAAAATCATTGTGTAAAAAAAATAAATAAATAAATAAATATATATATATATATATATATTTAGTCATTTAGCAGACTCTTTTCTTCAAAGCGATTCACCCCTGTGGGATTCGTACTTCGGTCTACCGCATGGCAGACGGATGCTCTACCGACTGAGATATCCAGCCGCATATTCTCATGCCTTTGGTGTACTTTGCCTTCTGACACTGCGAAGACAGCATCGACCACCTGCTGTCACTATTCTGCCTTTCGAACACAAGTAATGCCCACGCCGTGCCCACCAATTAAACATTTTTATGTTTTCCAACATGGTCCATCAGGATCTCTGTCTCACACACTGAAAAAATCCACTTTGTTCACTGCCGAACCATTATGGAAAAGATATGATGAATAAGTATTACAGGTGACCATTTATAGCCACCATGTGGGCGTGGGAAGGTGTTCCCTCAAGTGCGCCCGCTTTAGAGTTGATTCTGATTTATAAACATTAACAGGTCTGCTGAAAGTCTAGTTAAAAAACTTTTCTAAGTGGTTCCTTTATCAGAATAACTGTTAATTCTCCACACTGGGACTTTATTTCTCGCATTTTATCTATTTTAGCTGTTTGCCTTTAAGTTCTTTTATTTCTTTTTAAAAGTTTGTTTTAATGCTTCCTCTGCATCCCACTGTAACACTTGTATATTTTATGTAAGGCACTTTGAATTGTCTTGTACAGGAAATGTGCTATACAGATAAACTTGACATGCCAAAATAAGGAAGGTTTCAAGGCAAAATTTGACTGGACCCCTAGCTTGGTCCAACTGGACTGGTTTATTCATTGCACATTTACATGTAAAATAAAGGCATTTTAATCATCTTGTACAAATTACATTGTGACTTTACACTGTGAATTTTTGGAGGCAATTTGCTTTATTTAGAACAAATATGACTTTTTAACTCAAAGAGAAATACCAGTCTAAGCTAAAGAGCACTTCAAATTCACTGTTTTAAAAGTTCCTCCTAATTTAATCTTTCCTGGACCATAAAGTTGCAACCAGCACGCACATTTTTACACACACTCATCTGTATGAAGTAAATATTCCTTTAGGCATTATAAAAGCTATGATCTAATCCTGACTGTGTGTCAGATGTCACCAGTGTGGTGTCGTAATTTCTTTCACCGAGTTATTTCTCCAGTCATACCCAGAGGTCCTACCAGTCGCAGCCCAGCCAGGGGGTTGAAGGGACTGAACATGGCGCCGATGGCTTTGATCCACACGGGGATGGGGCGGTCAGTATCAACGGTGTCCTGACCCTCAGGGAAACCCCACGGCTCCACCACTATGATATGTTTCACTCTTCGGGACAGACAAAATAAAATAATTAATTAATTAAATACAAATGTTCACTTACTAAATGAGCCTTAAGAAAACATAAATGTTAATATACAGTATATTAACACAATAGCTTATTTCTGAGTTATACACAGAGGAAGATGTCACTCTGGTGACACCTGATGCTAAACATAAACTATAACCAGGGTTAGTTACAGGCAGGAACGGATGGATTTGGTCCAAAATCTACCAGCTAAAACCTTTTTTCCGTACTGGATAATATCTTGGCCGCCTTTAATGACTTTTTATTATTTTATGACTTTTTATTATTATTATTGCTATTATATATTTTTTCCTTTAATTTCATTACTGCATCAGCCTTATCAAAAGAACCGTAGGTCAGAACTGAAGAGGTAGAAGTCGGAGCTGGAGGTGATGATGAGGCGAAAATTCAGGACAGATTGATGGGAGGAGATTAAAGATCTCAGAGTTCCAGATTTTCCCAACAGAGCACTTCACTCTCAGACTGCAAGTTAACTTGGAACCCTAGGTTCTAAAAGTTGAACGGAAGGGAGAACCTAAAGTTACCAGACCCCTCTTTGATTCAGGAAGCAGACACTCTCTCTACATCCGGCTTCAAACTTTTCTTCCTGATAATTCTTGGTGACCCTGATCCATCCCTTCAGTCCTGCTGCTACAGGCCGAGGTTGCTTAGGACGTCCCATGATGCACTGGGCTCCTCTCTGCTCCTTTACTCTCCATTTTTAAATATCTTTCTCAGTGGTTATCTCTGGCTTAGAGTTATGGTGCTTGCTGACCCCTCTTTCCTGTCTGCTACACCCCAGCTTGGGGCAGATGGCATTCCTTCTTGAGTCTGGTTTTGCTGAAAGCTTCCTCTTCTTATAATTCCTCATAAATCCCCTCATGGATGCTCAGAGTGACAGATGAATCAAAGAAAAGGTATGATGCAATCCACTGGTTTTCATATAGTAGTCCTCCGTCAGTTTCGAGGGACTATAGAGCTGCGCCCAGACTGGTGTCTCGTCTGGTGGTACAGCTTCGAGTGTGGCAGATCAGCCCGATCCGGGAGTGGCAGTCCCTTCCGCATTTGGTGCAGAGGAAGACTGTAGATGGTCTCCTGGTCTGGTTTGCAGCCTTCCATCTCTGCCTCTTGGTCTCGGACTGTTCTGCAAGCACGGCGTCGAACTTGTTATCTAATTAACACAATTACAATATATTGGACTAATATGGATTAAAATGATTTTTGACTTAAACAGATTATATAAAATGACTTTTGTCATGATCTGGAGCAATACAAATAAAAATGAACTGAATAAAAAGGAAAATTGCTTGGAGGACACTGATTTAGTGCAACTGCAAGAGACCGTCATCAGAGTGGAGTTAACAAATTGGTCTAAAAGTAGTCAACCAACAGAAAGTCAAACTACTTTAAACAACATGAACATTGACATACAAACTGGAACATTTTAGGATTAAATCAACAAAACTGGCTAACCAGACTTAAATGTAGTGCTCAATTTTAATACCAGAATTCCTGCCAAACTTCAGGATGGCACTTAATGTTAAAGATGACATAAATCCATGACTAGCTACAGACTAAATAATAACCATATCAAGAACACATGCAAAAAAGAATATGATTTTGCGTTTATGTCATTAAAGGTAGAAGAAGAGATCACCCACCTGCCTGGATATTTAATAGAATATGACACAGCCAGGTATCCTCCCAGGTTGTGTCCAAGGAGTATCATGGACTCCAGACCCACCCTGGTCCTCCACTGCTCGATAGACTCTACAAACTGATCCTCTGCACTTTGAGCATCTATGGAAAACTGAGGTCTGGTGCTTTGGCCAAAGCCCAGCAGGTCCAAAGCAAAAATAGTCCGACGCTGCGAAAGAGCTTCCAGGTTCTGAGCCCAGAGACCCACGCCACCTCCGAACCCATGCAGCAGAACTAGCGGGGTTTTGGCTTTCATGCTGTCACTGCCGAAAGTTAAAGTCCACAACATGTCGTCATTGGAGATGGGGATAAACTGTTTGGTAAAAGCACTGCTGATACCTGAAAAAAAGCACAAAAGGAACACGGGGTTTTAAAAGAATGTGATTCAGTCGGTTATTTGAGGAGAAAAAGAAAGGTTCATTGTTCTCCTCATAGAGAGTATACCATTTGAGGATTGGAGTTAGAGAGCCCTGCTCAAAATCACTAAATACCATAGACTGTAAATAAAAGATGGACGGAGCTTCCGTGACGCCACCTGTAGGTTTCTGAAGAGCAAAAGTAAAGCTCGTTGGGCGTTCCTACCATCACCATCTTGGCAGAGTCACACCTGCCGTTGCTACCGGAAAATACAAAAATGGGCAAAGTGGCAGAGCTGAGAGGGGGGCTGTGAGCGTGGGGGTGTATGACTGACGTCTATCAAACTCTGATCTGCCTGTAGCTAAGAGCTAACTGAGCCAACCCAGTTCAAACATGAGCTAACCGTGCGCCTAAGCTTTAACCAGCCTACCTCCGTTAGCCGGCTAAAAACCGCAGTTGTGCTACACTCTCCCTTCTTGCCACGGATATTGGATGTCAATCAAAAGGACACGTCCCTAATTATGCCGAACTTCAAGAAAATAATATCCAAACAGATGAGTTGGAGCCAGTTCATAGTGGATGAGGGGTGAACTTCACATTTCACCGCCCGAGGTTGACGCTTGCTAAATAAACACACCGTTTTTCACAAACCAGGTGATTTGCAAATTTTAAAACTTCTTATTTTAGTGAGATTTTTTTTTTTTTGCAGATAATGTGGGTTTCCTCTTGGAGAATAAAGGACTGCGTTGACTTTAATTTGTCTTATAACTTCCTCAAACAGCATGAGATGATATCCATCAACATGACATGGTATGACATAATGTGACAACAAAGGTCATATGTTGTAACTAAAAGTCAGAGAAAACTGGGTTGATCCTCACATCGGAGCATCTTGTCCTCTGCAGCCTTCAGCTGGCTCTTGGAGGTTGGACACCATGATGGCAGCCAATCAGGGATCCACCACCACCTACACATACAAAGAAAACCAAAATCTGATTAATTATGTTAATTTTATTTATAATTTAATCATTCATTTGGATGAGACAGGGCATATTCATGAATGTACAATACCTCCGTAAGTATACCGGATTTAGGAAGGTGCTAATTTCCATCTGCAGTCCCACAAGGGAAACACAAACAATAGCTGACATAACATAACTGATCCCACCCGGGCTTACAGTCAGATATTAATGCCTTTTAATGTAGACTGTAGACAAAAATATTTAAAAAGCTAATCTTTTTGAATGTTTGAATTGGATAGTCTTAACTAGTTTCTTTGTTCTATTGTTTACTTGAAAAAACCTACATGGTCCTGTGTAAAAAAGTGACAATAACCTAATAAGTGGTTTGGCCATCCTAAGCAGCAACAACCTTTGCGATAACTTGCAATGAGTCTTTGGTCCACTCATCTTTGCAGAAATGTTGTAACTATTTTCTAAAAATAGTCGTGTGAATCATTATGTGACATTCAGTGTGTTTTCTTTGGAGTTTGGATATAATGAAACTAGTAGAAGACAAACTGAAAAAATCCATACAAGTTTAACCGTGTTTAAGGGTTTAAAAGGTAAATTCTTACATTTTCAGCACTATTGGGATTAAATCTCTAAATCTCAGTAAAAAAAATCAGTTATTTCTTTGTTGTAACAATGATTCTTGGTAATTAATCTTATACTATGGGAAAGTTGGTTTATTTCCTTTTTAAACAAAACCACATTTATGAGAAAAAGGCATCTGTATGTGGGTTCAACCCATATAAAACTTGCCAATGCCAAGAGAGCAAAATACACATTTTACTGGCGGAGAAAGAAAACAAAATGAGAGGGGAAAAAAGGATGCAAGAATTATTTGAGTTATTGAGTTATTGATGTAGGTAAAAACCTCTCCGCTTTCTTGTTTGGTGCTGTGTTGCACTACTTCCGCTTTGCTTTGCTCCATCTGTAAAGGCCTCACAAACAAGGCCTCCGTCAGCTTTCGCAAGTATGTTATCGTCACATACAAAGAGTCGATAAGTTGTCACAATTTGTGCCACAGTCTTGGTATTTTGCAATGAAATCTTTCAAACGTCTGAAACAGCAAACTGTGTTTTTTGTTTATTTTATTATGTAAAAACCAGTCTTATTCTTGTTGGATCTTGTAACATCACCCTGTATAATTGATATTTCTGGTTAATTCCTCTTGTGTCTTTGTCAGCCTCTCCAGCAAGACAACACAGATATTTTTTACTTTGTTTAATCCCTCTTTGCTAAAATAAGCAAATCAAATACTCAAACTGCAGAATTGTGAAGTAGCCCTGAAGCTACTAAACACTAATGAAATTTTCTGTTTCCCCCTTCACCGTTAGACCAGTTTGTGTCACTAGGTTTCACCAACAGAGTCCGACCTTCTTAATCTGCTTCTATTACAAAACTGCATATTTCCACAGCAGGAGCAAAATGAACTGACATCATTGAAACCTTTTTAACATCAACAGTCAGCTCTATCAAATGGTAGAAAACACAGTAGTCGTGGTTACATGGACAAGTATTTGGATTAAAGACCTGATCAGTAGAAATGCTTCATGTTAACACACACCAATCAGAAGATTCTGATCCAATTGCAGTCAGATCACCATTTTGTTCTGATCGAGACAAGTGGGATGTCCTGAAAAGTGGGCATAAAAACAAATTTCAGAATTTGGGATTAAAATTATCCTTACTGCGAATGCCTGTCACATCTGCCATACAGCATGTAGTGCACTCTTAGCTTTACTCAATAAAGATAATAATAATAAAAAAAATAAAATCCAAAAAACTACAACTAGTGGAAATTGTGGCGAGACCAAAACAAAATAATGGTAAGATGGTTATCTTAATGGCTCAGCAAGGTAGAGCGGTTCTCTTGTAGCCTGAGGGTTGCCGGTTTGATCCTTGGCCAAGTCAAGATCATGTCGAGGTGTCCCTGAGCAAGACACCGAACCATTGCTCCTGATGGGTCGTGGTTCAGCGTCTTGCATGGCAGCTTCCGCCATCAGTGCGTGAATGTGTGTGTGAATGGGTGAATGGGATGTCTAGTTCTTTGGATAAAAGTGTTATATAAGTACCATTTACCAAATACACACACTGACACACACACACACACACACAGCGGTGTTTGTTTACACTGGAAAATTACTGTTTTTATCTTCTACTGCTCGTCCAAAAATTTGGACAGCAGTACAATTCTGGGTATGTCAAAATTATTTATTCCATTTAAACATGTGATGCATCTAAATGCACATCATGACTGGAATAATTACTCAGGGTCCGTGTAAACTGTGACCAGAGGGGTATTCCACGAGGCTGGATTAAGGGAAAGTCAGGCTTATCTTGATAAGTCTGGCTCATTCTGGGGGGTATTCAACCAGTGTAGCTAAAGAAAGCCAGGCTGTCTCGGGAAAGCCTTGCAATGAACTAACACCATCTCTGAATTACTTCTCTGGAGTCAGATTTACTATTGTAAGAACTGAAAAGAGCATCTTATTTTAATATTCATCCAACAGCATGCAACTATGTCCACTTGAGGTGAGGCAGAGTACTGCCTGCCTCACCTGACCGCACGTCACTACTGTCAAGTTTCACTGTCCTCGTTTAACGATGGTCTCATAAAGCAGCTGAATTGTCTCTGTATAAGATGTACTGGTCCTGCTCAGTTTCTTAATAACCCAATAATCAATATGCATCATCATATTTTGTGAATATATTATCACCTTCACCCTCCACACTGCCCTTTCCCATCTGAACCACAGGGACACATATGTGAGAATGCTGTTCATTGACTACAGCTCAGCGTTTAACACCATTGTGCCCTCCAAACTCGTCACCAAGCTCAGACACCTTGGGCTCAACAGAGCCCTCTGTGACTGGATCCTGAACTTCTTGACAGGCAGACCACAGGCTGTGCAGATGGGCAGCACCACATCCTCCACCCTGACCCTGAACACCGACACCCCCCAGGGCTGTGTGCGATGTCCTCTGCAGTAATCCTTGTTCACGCATGATTGCGTGGCCACCCACAGCTCCAATACCATCATTAAATTTGCTGACGATATGTCCGTCATTGGCCTGATCACCGGCAATGACGAGACAGCCTACAGAGAGGAGGTCAGAGGCCTGACATCTTGGTGCCAGAACAACAATCTCCATCTTAATGTCAACAAAACTAAGGAACTGATTGTGCACTTCAGGAGGAGGCAGAGGGAGGAACACGCCCCCCTTTCCATCAACAGGGCTACGGTGGAAAGAGTTAAAAGATTCAGGCTCCTTGGGGTCCACATCAGTGGGGACTTCACCTGGACTCATCACACTGACTTTATTACAAAGTCAGCCAGACAGATGCTCTTCTTCCTCCGCAGGCTACGAAGGCTCAACATGGACTCAAGGATACTATGGAACTTTTATAGGTGCACCATTGAGAGTATCCTGACTGGCTGTGTCACCGCCTGGTACAGCAGCTGCACTGCCCTCCGCCGCAAGACTCTACAGAGGGCGGTGAAAACTGCTCAGCACATCACCGGGATGGTCCTGCCATTCATGGAGGACCTATACACCCAGCAGTGTAGGAGGAAGGCCAACAAAATCATTAAGGACCCCAGTCACAAACTGTTCTTCCTGCTACTGTCTGGCCGACGGTTTCGCAGCATTCAACCCCGTACCATCAGACTCAGGAAAAGCTTCTTACCGTAGGCCATAAGACTAAATGCTGTCAGCAGCAACGCCACCTTTAAATAGTACCATCTTCTTATTGCTTATTAGATACTTTACTGTATCTGTAAATTATTTGTAGTATTTTTGCTTTTTGTGTTCAACTATTTCAAATTTTTATTGTGGTTTATACTTTTTTATCATTGTTAGGTGAGCCTGGGATTTATGAATTTCATTGCCAATAATTGATATAATTGTTGTGCAATGACAATAAATTCATTCATTCAACTTCAAATAGAGGATCCAGCTCAGGGCCACATTCTGTCACTGCATGGCACCGTGCAGGAGCAGCAGGTGAACCACACACACGTCACGCAGCTCTCCCTTGTGTTGGGTGAGCGCTAAGTGCCGGCACAGTTTGAGGTCTTGTAACCCGCCATGTTACGGCTGCACCATGGTTTTGTGGCAGTGGAGAATCACAAGATCTTATGATTCTCCACTTCCAAAAAAACCATGGTGCAGCCGTAAACATGGGTGCAGAGCCAGACAGACCCATGCAGGAAGGATCGGCTGCACAGCTCTTCTTGAATTAACAGCCTGTGACCTGCTTTGGGTTGATTGACCAATAGGCAAGGATCTGCCCCAAGGACATGCCTTATAAGGAACATGTCAACACTTTAAACTTTTTAAATACTTTTGTCCACACTCTTCATTAATAGACATTAATATCCGAAGGTAAGCCAGCGAGGGATCAGCAGCAGCTTTGCACGTTTCATTTTAAGCCTGGTGATGAAACATAGCTGTTCCGCTCTGATGCAGCTGAGAGCTGCGCCAGGACCAAGTCTCGTATGAGTGCTTTTGGACGGGAGGGCGTCAGTCTCCAAAAATACCAGAAAAAAAATCGCAAAATCTGTTGCTAGTCGCTTTAAAAATAAAAGTCACTAGAGGGGAGTGAAAACAAACAGGACAAAGTCGCTAAGTTGGCGACGCTGAGCCAAACCACTTCCGTACCACCGAG
>JBAMHW010000006.1:30513525-30527182 GCA_037177495.1 Rhadinocentrus ornatus | reverse complement strand
TACATACATCAGTCCAAAATCCTCCATATATTGTTTAATATTGTTAGTGTTCCCTTTATTTTTTGAGCAGTATATTTACACTCCAAACACTTGAATGAAAAAGAGCAGAAAGAAGGAAATCTTCTCATTGTGGCAGCAGTATGGAAACAATAAATATGCAAATGCAGCGAAACACTCTCAAGGTGAGATAAGAAAGTTGTAAATTTGCAGCGTGAATAAAACGGCCTGTTTTTAATCAGAATGATGAAACTATGAATTTTTCACACTGTTCAGTCGCTGTGTGTCCATCAGCTACTGTTAACAACGGGTTCTATGGGTGAGCTCATGTTAGCTTGTCTTTATTTCAGGAGTGAAAGCTGAAATGTTATTCAATTGTTATAGTGGATTCAGACAGAGAGAAATGGTGATGCAACAATTTTGGTTCCAGGACACCTAGAAATGTGTTTTAATTCCATTTAATTCAATATTATTAATTCCCAAATGTGAGTTATAAATATGTGTGTATTGTTTGTGCATTTTATATTCCATTCAAAATGGAAATAAAATAATTAATAATCAGCTTGGTTTCATTATTCTTTTAGAAATTTGAAACAACTAAAGTAAAATCGGGCTGTTTTCAAACCACAAAGAGAAATTAATTAGCTGTTTTAGTGTAGTAGGACAGGGGTTCCCAAACTTCTTGTCCCACGATCACCGACATAACATACAACGATGTTCAACAGGTTCTCTGGATTCTTCCAAGTATGTAGATCGTAGAGGAAATGAATGGATTCTTGGTGGTGGGCACGCAGCGATTTACTGCCACCAACTGGTGAGGAGAGTGGACCAGAAGGTAAATGGTTAGCAGATGGGTCATCCTGTGGCCATCCTCTAAGTGTAAGACCTGAAAGCTGTCAGAAGCTTCATAAATAAGGAGGAAAAAGTGGGTTTTGGAGGATTTGGCACCTAAAAGCAAAAAAACAGCTGCTCTCACAGACATAATGCCAAATTCAGATTTTTAATATGACATGAGTAAGAACTTTGTTTATTTATAAAAATAAAAAAAACATGTTAATTCCACAGATTAATCTCTTTTCAACACATTAATTTCCACAGCCTTAGTAAAAATCCCAAATTTATTTGCTGAATCTCTTTTTTTTCATTTTTATTTATTGTAACTTCAACACAGTTGTGCAAAAACAGACAGTTTTTAGTTTTTTGTTCCGGACTCATAAAAGAATAATGGACAACAAGCTGATTATTTCTATTTTGTTTGCAAAATTGAATAAAATGTTAAATGAACGAATGATACACTGACCTATATATTAGAATAATTTGTAAAGACATATATTATATTTCATAAACATAAATAATAAATTAAAGCATGTAAGTAAACAGGAAAAATAAATAATAAAATATGAAAATGAAAAATCTATATAAATATTTATTTATATTTATATATAAAATATTTATAACTCATAAATACTAAAGATAATTTCTTTGTAAAGGTTTCTAGACAGCACAAAAATATATCTGATAATAACAAGAAATAACATGAGTTTTCTTTCTTCTGTTTTCTTTTTTTTTATCTTAGCTCGCAGGATGCAGTCCAAAGGGATTTTGATCCAGATATTTCCACTGCACGAGAAGGAAGAACTGAAGAGACTGTCCTTTTCTTGGTATAAGAAGGTTAAGTTGTCCCTGCAGCCTCTTGGTAAGTGCAGAAATAGTTTTAATTTTCCTTATTTCTCATTTAATATTTTTTTTTTTTTTCGTTCTTAACCTGTCCTGTGCAGCATGATAGCAGCAGAATGATGGTCTGGTTGCTGTGTTGCGCCGAACAAATTAGCTTTGCCAAGGGGAGGCTTATGCATATAAGACTCCTCTTGATAATTATTTACAGTAATTTATTTACTTTGAATTATAAAATCTATGTAATCTTGCTGGACCTGACTGGGGGACAGAAAAAGAAGGCAAGACAACAAGAAGAAGCTAAAGGGAAAGAAGAAAGAAGAGACAAAAACACAACAGATAGAGGCAAAGACCCTTCAGTCCAAACTATCACCAGACAGCCAACTGCTACACCTGCACATAATCACACCAGAAAAATTCCTACGTTTTTTACAGAAAAACGGAGCTGACAGTGATCAAGAGTTCCTAAATAAAAACCAAATAAAAAAAACATCACAAACGTATCACAACAACAAGCGAAGTACCAGATACAAACTAAAAACTAAAATATCTCTTAGTGTATAAACCCACTGGACGACTGAGTGACTGTGTCAGCATGCAGAGGAAGAGGAATAAAGAGTTATCAGAGATGAGGAGTGAGATCATGCAAATGCGACCCCGCCTCTACGGAGGCTAGAGGCAGACTAGGGCAGCCCAGAGACCCGAGCCATCAGCAGCAACCCCGGAGCACAAACCCAAGCTACCCTACTTTGAAGACGACCCTAGTCCAACCCAGAGTGCGGCAGAGGAGAGCCCCAGCCAGAGCCCCCTACAGTCATGGGACACGGCGGGCCAAGATCGGCAGCGGCTGACACTGCCAGGCACCGGCCATTCAGGGCAGCCAGAGCGATGGACCCAGGGCCCAGGGGGAAAGGGGTGTGGGAGGATTACCCTCATCTTCCCCACTCCTGACTGTTGCACTATATGGCACGTCCCCCAGACGTGTACATCTCCCAAATCCCTACATGTGTGTGTGTGTGTGAGCGCGGAGAAGAAGAGGGGTCCGAGGCTGTAAGTCCAGAGGGAAGCGAACGTCCCTCTAGATGGTCTGTCCTATCATTAGTAGATAACAGACCCCTTTACTTTCCATTTTCTACCCCCAGACGATATCAGACACTACTTCGGGGAAGGCCAGGCACTCTACTTTGGCTTTCTGGAGTACTTCACCTTTGCCCTGATTCCCCTGGCCCTTATTGGAGTGCCTTACTACCTGTTTGACTGGGAGGACTATGACAAATATGTCGTCTTCGCTGTGTTCAACCTCGTCTGGAGCACGCTTATCCTTGAGGTATGGACTCTGTTTTCACAAACGGCCTTTTCAGCATACATTTCACTTTTGATATAAAATCTGATGTGCTCCAAAATTAGATTTAGACCACAATGTTTACATATTCATTCATCAGCCACTTTATTTGGTCCACTTGTTCAATTCTTGGTTTAGACAAATATCTAATCAACCAATCACATGGCAGCAACTCAACACCTTTAATCGTGCAGACATGATCAAGACGACTTGCAGAAGTTCAACCTGAGCCTCAGAAAGAGGATTTAAGCGGCTTTGGTTGTTGGTCTGAGTATTTACTTTTCTGAAGGAAAGTGTGGGCCAACCTGGTACTACCAAGGTGGATAAACGTGCCCAGACAGGATGCTTGTTAATAATCTGCTGGATTTCTCAGCTTATTTCTTCCAAGTTTCTGTTTTTAAAGCAGGTCATATATCAGATTAATTTGATAACATTTGTTGCTTCTCTGTCTTATAACTTAATTCACTGAGTGAATAAGACTAATAAAAACATTGTAACTGATTTATTTAATTTTCTCTTTGCCAGTTATGGAAGAGATGCAGCGCCTCATTAGCCTACCAATGGGGCACATTGAGCAGGAAGAAGGTCTTCGAAGAACCTCGACCTGGATTTCACGGCGTCCTCGGTTTCAACCCCGTGACAGGCCGTGAGGAGCCCCTCTACTCCAACACTAAGCGTCTGCTTCGCATCTACCTGGTGTCGCTGCCCTTCGTCCTGCTTTGCCTTTATCTGTCCCTCTACGTCATGATGATCTACTTCCAGATGGAAGGATGGGCGCTGTCAGTCCACGATGAAGAGCCTACCTTCTGGACAGGAGTACTCTTGTTCGTCCCCAGTATTATCTATGCGGTTGTTATAGAGATCATGAACCTCATCTACAGATACGCTGCTGAGTTCCTCACTGGATGGGGTGAGAATGACGTAGATCAAATATTGCAGTTTCACAGTGGAGTTGTGGATTTGTTGCTAAAAGGCTCCAAATGTTTTTCTGTTTGTTTAGAAAATCACCGACTGGAATCTTCATATCAGAATCATTTGGTCCTCAAAGTATTAGTTGTGAGTAAATATGACTTATTCAAGTAATTTGTTTCTGTTGCTGCCTCACTTATCACAGCTTCTCTGTTTAGTTCAACTTCTTCAACTGTTTCGCCTCGTTGTTCTACATTGCTTTCATCATGCAAGACATGGTTCTACTCAGACAGGTGGGTCAGTCTTTTTCATAAATCCATAAATACACCCAGAACTTCTCATTTTCTCATGGTGTAATCCAGTTTTCCCTAACTTTTTTTGCAGGGCCCCCTTTTCATTGACAACAATAATGTCAAGCCCCCCTGATCCCAGTACCACATGCACCCCAACGCTTAAAAGAAACATACAAAGAAATGTGCCACGTAATAGTCTTTAGTTTATTGGCTGCTGCTTCGTTAACTACAGTGAAAACCATGTCAGTGGCAGAAGGAACGATCACCTCATCTGCTATCGTGTGACATCGTTTAAACCAGTTTTTTTTTAGTAGTTGAAATCTCTGTTCTTGATTCATCATTGTTTGCCCATTGTTTCTTTCATAAATTTGTCCATGTTTTGCTGGCAGCGTTAAACTTTAACTTTTTTTTAGCCTTGTTGTGCCCCCCTGTCATGGCTCTTGGCCCCCCTGAGGGGCCTGCCCCCCAGTTTGGGAACCACTTGTGTAATGCATTCCTCTCTTCTTCTTGTCTGTCCACAGAGTCTGGCCACCTTGCTGATCACCAGTCAGATCTTGAATCAGATCATGGAAGCCTTCCTGCCCTACTGGCTTCAGCGGAGACGCAACAAAAAGATGATTCGCAGAGTTCACAAGAAAAGGAATCTGGAGGACAAAGAGCTTCCTCTGGCAGATCAAGTCCGACTGGAGGCCGATATGAGCACATACTTGGTAAGTGCACAATTGAAAGCTTATCTACTCCTCATGCAAGCTGTGACTGATCTCGGTTGTGATTGTATTGTTCTGTGTCTTATGCTGCTCTTTAAGGGTACGTTTGATGACTATCTGGAGCAGTTCCTGCTCTTTGGATACGTCAGCCTGTTCTCCTGCGTCTATCCTCTGGCTGCTGTCCTGGTGGTGTTGAACAACATCACTGAAGTTTACTCTGACGCCTTCAAGATGTGTCGCGTGTTTAAACGACCTTTCTCCGACCCAGCTGCAAACATTGGAGTTTGGCAGGTGAGATATGTCTGGTTTTTACTAACACAAAGGAAACGTTTTTGGTCCGTGGAGATTCCCTTTTTTCATAATTAGATAAGTAATTTCATTCTGAAATTAATAAATATTCCATGAAGTAAAAAAATATGCCAATGATATAAATCCATTTATCCATTGTCTGTACCGCTTTGTCCTTTAAGGGTTGCGGGGAAGCTTATCAACATTATCAACATTATCAACAATATCAACATTATCATCATTATCAACATTATCAACAATATCAACGCTATCATCATTACCAACATTATCATCATTATCAACATTATTATCATTATCAACATTATCAACAATATCAACATTATCATCATTATCAACATTATCAACAATATCAACACTATCATCATTACCAACATTATCATCATTATCAACATTATTATCATTATCAACATTATCAACAATATCAACATTATCATCATTATCAACATTATCAACAATATCAACATTATCATTATTATCAACATTATCAACATTATGATCATTATCAACTCTCAACATTATCATCATTATCAACATTATCATCATTATCAACATTATCATCATTATCAACATTATTATCATTATCAACATTATGATCATTATCAACACTATCAGCATTATCAAGATTATCATCATTATCAACACTATCATCATTATCAACACTATCATTATTATCAACAATATCAACATTATCGTCATTATCAACATTATCAACATTATTATCATTATCAACATTATAAACAATATCAACATTATCATCATTATGAACACTATCATCATTATCAGCACTATCATCGTTATCAACACTATCAACATTATGATCATTAGCAACATTATGATCATTAGCAACACTATAAACATTATCACCATTATAAACATTATCAACAATATCAACATTATCATCATTATCAACATTATCAATAATATCATCATTATGAACACTATCATCATTATCAAGACTATCATCATTATCAACATTATGATCATTGGCAACATTATGATTATTAGTAACACTATCAACATTATCATCTTTATAAACATTATCAACAATATCAACATTATCATCATTATCAACATTATCAGCAATATTACACTATCATCATTATCAGCAATATCAACATTATCATCATTATCAACAATATCAACATTATCATTATTATCAACATTATCAACAATATCAACATCATCAACATTATCATCATTATCAACACTATCATTATCAGCAATATTAACATTAATATCATTATCAACAATATCAACATTATCATCATTATCAACATTATCAACATTATCATCATTATCAACATTATTATCATTATCAACACTATTATCTTTATAAACATTATCATCATTATCAACATTATCAGCAATATCGACATCATCAACATTATCATCATTATCAACATTATCATCATTATCAGCAATATCAACATTATCATCATTATCAACAATATCAACACTATCAACATTATCAACATTATCATCATTATCAACACTATCAACATTATCATCATTATGAACACTATCATCATTATCAACATTATCATCATTATCAACATTATCATCATTATCAACACTATCATCATTATCAACATTATCATCATTATCAACACTGTCAACATTATAATCATTAGCAACATTATGATTATATCATCATTATCAACATTATGATAATTATCAACACTATCAACTTTATCATCATTACGAACACTATCATCATTATAAACATTATCATCATTATAAACATTATCAATAATATCAACATTATCATCGTTATCAATAATATCAATAATATAATCATTATCAACATTATGATCATTATCAATACTATTAACATTATCATCATTATGAACACTATCATCATTATCAAGAGTATCATCTTTATCAACATTATGATAATTATCAACACTATCAACATTATCATCATTATCAAAATTATGATCATTACCAACACTATCAACATTATCATTTTTATAAACATTATCAACAATATCAACATTATCATCGTTATCAACATTATGATAATTTTCAACATTATCAACAGTATCATCATTATCAACACTATCGTCATTAACAACATTATTAACAATGTCATCATTATCAACATTTTGATCATTATCATCATTATCAACATTATCAACATCATCAACACTACCCTCATTATCATCATTATTATTAATACCTGATCACAATAAGTTAATATTTTTCTTAATATTATTCAGATTGTGATCAGGTTTTTTCAAAAAATGTTCAAATGCATTTTTAAGGTTTAATGGTTTTTAATGGTACTTGGTCTTTTATTCATTTATTTATTTCCAAGCCTCAGAGGAGGGAACCGCAGATCTCATCAGAGGAACATATAGATTAAGAAATATCATGAAAAGTGAGGAACCCCTCTATTGTCCCACAGTTATTACTTCACAGATTCTCCAGCTGGAGGTTCACAGGATATGTAACACTAAATTATAAATACTTTTATCCTCACTTGTTGAATCAGGATCTTAGCTATCAGGTGTAAAAATGTGGAGAATTCATAATGGTTTTTAAACATGACCATATGTGTCCTTCTTGCAATAATTAGCTTCTGTGTGAAAGGCCCTCCCAGCCCACTGTCTGTGATCACACTGTAGTCTTACTCTAGTTTAAATTTGAGCAGAGCTGGGTATTTAGGACCTTTCTACGATGTGGCCTGCTGGAACAGTTGGTTCCCATTCCTGGGCAGGAGTTACCGACTGTTGCTGTCCTTGTGTTTGTGTCCAGCTTGCCTTTGAGACCATGAGTGTGATCGCTGTTGTGACCAACTGTGCTCTGATTGGCATGTCTCCACATGTCAAAGCTTACTTCCCTGAGTCAGCGCTGCAGGTCATGCTGTGTACAGTGGCAATTGAGGTAATACTCACACTCAGACCTACACACACTCACCCACATCATGATCATAAACATTCATAAATAACGACTATCTATGCTGTATTTAGCAGACCATAACCTAAACTGTCATGCTTTAGGATAACAATGGGTGGTCCAACAAAAGTTATATATAATCGTACTCCGTGAAGCTAACCTGCTTGCTGGCAGGTTTTCTCCAACTTACCCTGAGTTTCTCCTCCTCTGGAGGAAGTGTCAGACAACAAATGTCCGTTTCGTAAAGAGTCTGTTGACATCAAAGCATAATTACTCCGCAAATATTTATGTTGGGAAGGGTGATCAGACCCCGTTTGGATCATATTTTTTTACACGTTACAGTTTTTTCTGTACAATCAATCATGTCTCTGAACAATATTCTCAGTAACATTTCAAACATATCCAGTAAGCTATGTATAAATGTGGGTTTGTTTCAAAGTGGACAATAATATATACTTGTTGACAGCATTCAGATACCTTAATAAAACCCTAAAGAATACTAGATCGTAATAGATTGCAGCTACCGAATACTGTTTAATTGGGTAGAATAAGCAAAACGACAATGACATTATACCTGTGTGAACAACATTTTTATTTTTCTTCACATTTGCTGCCAAGTACGTTTGGTGCCTGTTGGGTTGCACCTGCATAGTAAACATGCACACACGTGTGACGCATCAAATAAGTCTGAATAAATGAGTGATGAAACACAATAAAAGCAGATACTTCCAACAAGTCGACTGCTTGGTAAAATGATGCACTTATCACCCAATCATGCTTTGTGGCATGTAAAGATGCTGAGTTGATTCTGATTTTGCATCAAGATGACAAGAGGGAAACAAAAAGGGTTGATTGTCAGGGCACAGGTGGCAGCTTCAGTCACAAAGATGCTCAACTAGCTGATTTCTCTAGTGACTGAAGTGACATCTGCATTTAGATGTATAGGAAAACATCAGTAAATAGGATCAGACATTATGGTTTACAGCACATTTGATGACCGTGATGCTTGTACATTAGTGCAATATGCAGGGAACAAAGAGCAACTCTTCCTTAGGTAACTGTCAGGATCAGACTCTCAACGAGAACAATCTGCCTACAATCAGAACGTTCTAGTAGAGTTGCAGTGCAAGAAACAATAACAGAACACCAAATAAAGAAATATAACATTAATACCAAGATACATTGAAGCAGAGATACAAATGTTTAATAAGTGGAAAACTCAAGATAAAAAATAATCCTGCTAACGCATTGACTCAGTCAGCTATTTTCTGCCAGCTCACGTTCTTGTGCTGCCGCTACTGTGTTGCTTTTTCCGAAATATATGGTCATTTTCTGCATTCATTAATATTTCTAACTCCACTGGAGCAAAATGGGAGGAGCAACTCTTTTTTTCACCTGTTGCCATGGTGAATCGTGTTATCCGTGTTCCATTGATAAGGCTTTTTTCTGCCCATGCACGCGCTGGACTCGGGTAAGTTAACATAGAGTTGATTGAACTAAAAGTTATCACCTGTTCTGAAACCAAAAACTCTTGAGTTTGACAGCTCAGAGTTGGTCAACCCATGGTTGCGCTTTTACCTCAGAGTTTGTTGAACCCACCCCGTTTCAGAAAGCGGGTTTAGTGAAAACTCTGAGTTAGTTGACTCCGAGCAGCTGTTTGGCTGCATGTCTATTGGTGCAACAGTGAAAAGGGTCCCTCCTCAAGCAGGTTCCTGCTGCACCATTTTGTCAACATTTTAGACAAAGCCATATCACTGTCATGAGTACTAAATTATTAAATCTACATCTTCACAATGTCAGCAGTGTCCGCGTTGGTGATGCTGCTAGTGGTCCTCTGGTGGTTCTTTGGTTCAACCCAATAGCACCCTAATGGAGGGTGGGCTGTTACGTGACTTGGATTTTATGCTGTTTTTAGATTGTAACTGTTTTTGATCAAAATATGTTCATCACTCATCGGGTGACTTCTAGTGGCAAAAATTTGGACGCCCAGCGTTTGAGTTAAAATAGGCCACGCAGTTTTTGCTTTGCATCCGCGAAGACATTGTTGCCAAAGCACTTCTATATTTACTTACAAATATAAAGCCCAAATCCTTTTCTACACGCTCACTAACATCTTCTTATGCAGATTTTTTTTACAGGATGACAAAACTATTTATTTATAACTGAAATCTTTATAGCTTTATATTAAGCCCATAGCACAGCCCTGCTCTGCTTTGTATGTCCTCCATCACCCGTCTCGTCCTAGATTTTCCCCACCAGATGGAGCCACAGTCCACATTAGAGCCATGAAGGACAATCTTCCTTCCAGTTTGTTTATGGCTGATTTATCTCTGGTTGCAGTGATTTGTGGTGTTGTGGATACATTCTTTAGTCCCCTAAAGTTTTGTGTGTTCATCTGTTTTTAAACAAACTCCTGAGGGATGATATATTATCTTCTACGTATTGTTTCTAATTTTAATATTCATTTCTAGGTCTTCTATACCTACTTAATAGCGTGACATCATAGCGGCAAGATGCCCTCTTTGAGTTATAACGATGAAGAACACGACACAAGACCAAAGGAGGAGAATGGTGGACATCCAGCAGTTTGTGTTGTTTGTTCATGGCATGTGGCTTTAAACAAGAAAACGTCCACTAGATATTTAAACATGGACCTGGCTTTGTTCCAATAGCTAAGTTGCACAGGAATTGGTGATTCTTTTAACCAATCACTGGATTGCATTGTGTCAAGCTCCAACCTTTTGTATTGGATCGGTAGGATTGGGTACCCCAACACAGTTTGGGTACGATATTCTTACTGTTCACTTACTGTGACGAGGAGATGACTGGAATAAGATGCTCTAGAGTTGATTGCAGAGCAAGGTGTGTGACAAAACAATAGTTATTTTTGAGAAAAAAAAATTTCAGCCCTAGACATTTTGATTGAATAAACAGCCCTCCTGTGGCACCTTTCATTACGCATTCATTCATTCGTTCATTCATTCGCTATACTGCTTAGTTCTTTACGGATCGCGGGTAAGCTGGAGCCTATCCCAGCATTTTAACAGGCGAGAGGCAGGTACACCCTGGACAGGTCACCAGTCCACCTTGTGCGTAATGAAAGGTGCCACAGGACATGCTAATGTGGTGCGCTAATGAGGGTGCATTGCAGTGCACACTTGGCAGCTGGTCGGTGCTGTATGTGGGCTGACGATGGTCATTAAGAGAGGAATCGAAGATGGGGTACAGGTGGTGGTGAGGGCTCTGAATGCCAGCAGACCCAGAGCAGTCCATCCTGCATAAAAAAAGCATGTTTCAATAATCTTTGCCTCTGGCATTCATTCGTTCATTATCTACCGTGGGTAAGCTGGAGCCTATCCCAGCATTTTAACAAGTGAGAGGCAGGGTACACCCTGGACAGGTCACCAGTCCATCGCAGGGCCAACAGATAGGTACAAACAACCATTGACACACACACTCCCTCCTAGGGAGAATTTAGTCACCAATTAACCTAACATGCATGTCTTTAGATGGTGGGAGGAAGCCGGAGAGAACCCACGCATACACGGGGAGAACATGCAAACTCCACACAGAAAGGCCACCTCCCCCCAGGTTCGACCTCCCCCCCAGCCGAGGCTCGCACCAGCGACCTTCTTTCTGTGAGGCTGCGGTGTTAACCACCACACTACCATGCAGCCTGCCTCTGGCATTCCAAAGATATTTACTCGAGCAGCAAAGATGTGCTCTCTCCGTCATCTTTCATGGCGTCTATGCTTCCTCCTTGCAGCAAGAACTGCAGCCATTTTGGTGTAAAGTTGTGCCAGTTAACCTGCCCTTTGAACGTGCTAAATATAGATGCAGAAACAGCCAGTGCAATTAGTTTCATGTTTGGTAAATCCCATTGCGTTTGCTACGTTGTGTTATTTGCATCCTCCCAATATTTAGGCCTTTCTGGCATAGACGCCCATATTGTGTATTCACCGAAGGCGAACGCGCTCAACTGTTTGCGCTATTAAGTTTGCACATGTTTTAACACATGCAAACCTACACAAGTAAATAGGCCTTAAATGTTCTATATACACAGGTTAGTGACAGGAGGAATGCAAATGTTAGGATTGAGAACCACACGTGTTTTCAGCTAATTGTTTCAGATTTCTTTCTTAAATTCGAAAGTTGTCACTTCATGACAAAATTCAGTGCATCCAGCAAGAGTTAAAATTAGAAGTAGCTCCTCTTTTCTTGGTAGGGTTGGAAGTGGGTAGGTTAGCAGTGTCGTGATACCTGTATAGTTACCGTATCTAGCGTACGTCAGTGAGCAGTAACCAGGCAACCAACCAGCCTGTAACAAAAACAGATGGAGACTTTTTTCAGAGCTTTGTCCGTCATAATCTACTGATTTCAGTGCAGCTGAACCAACATAGCTGCATCTGCACGCAAAGCCCCAATAATGAAAGGAAGAGGAATGAGGAGGATGGAGGAAGGATGAAGAGAGGAACAACCAAATATTTGTTTTAGGTTTGTACGGGCAGAAACAAGTGGTTGTCATTTGAAAAAAGAAAATTTACCTCCAAAACATCTGGATTTGGAAGCCAGTGTTGTGTATTTGCTTTTACAGAGCTGATTTAGAAATCCCATTTTTTGGGATGGTGGATCACGTAATCCGGCTTACTTTTACCCTGGTTGTTCAAAGAAAAATAGGATTAGATTACCCTGATAGAAGACTGTCTGCATGCCTTAACACTTGCGGGTGGAACCACCGGGAGCATGTAACATAATACATGCATGTATTGTCCTGTTCATTGCAACCATGCGGACTGTCCCTATCTGTGACAATGTTAAGGACGCATGTAAACCTAGTGTTTAGGTACCGGCCCAACCTCTGGCATTCTGTAACAACGAAGGACGGACGGGACGTGTAGTGAGGGATGCAATCGTTAAAAATTCTTTTCTTTGACAATTTTTTTTTCTGATTATGCAGTGATGAATAACAGAAAGATAGAATATTTTATTTATGTTTTCTATTGGATTTTTTTTTTTGGGGGGGGGGTTATAATGTGGGGACATGATAATGTTGCGTTTTGATTTTTGCTTTACTTTGCTGCAAGGGTAAATAGGTAGCCTATTCCCCCGTTAACCACTTTATCCCTGTAACAGTTAAACAAGTCAGGTGCAAAATTCAAATAAAAGCATATGCACCGAATAAAAAGTTTTATTATTTGATCAACTGTTAGGTTGTATCGCAGTTTTTTCCTGAAATCTGCCTTGTAATCCGACCTACTGTTGGGATCAAGATAATCCTGTTTTTTTGGATCAAAGTAATCCGTATTCTAATTAAAAGTTTTGAACAACCCAAACTAAGAGATTTATCTGGATAACAACCAGGATTGGATTATGTGATCCAAACCTATTTCAGAATCCAGATTTCCCTTTTGAACAACCCATTTGATCTTATCCAATAACCGAAATCCGATGGGATTACGTTTGAACAACCGGCCCAATAAGATATTTTTGATCAAACAGACTTCAGGGAGAATTTCTTTTAAAGCATG
>JBAMHW010000006.1:30465538-30486023 GCA_037177495.1 Rhadinocentrus ornatus | reverse complement strand
TAATAATGATCCCAGTACAACTTCCCGTAAACATGACCCTGGTACTACTTCCCATAATAATGATCCCAGTACTACTTCCCGTGATAATGACCCTGGTACTACTTCCCATAATAATGATCCCAGTACTACTTCCCGTTAACATGACCCTGGTACTACTTCCCATAATAATGATCACAGTACTACTTCCCGTGATAATGACCCTGGTACTACTTCCCATAATAATGATCCCAGTACTACTTCCCGTTAACATGACCCTGGTACTACTTCCCATAATAATGATCCCAGTACTACTTCCCATAAACATGACCCTGGTACTACTTCCCAAAATAATGACCCTGGTACTACTTCCCATAATAATGATCCCGGTACCACTTTACGTAATAATGACCATGGTACTACTTCCCATAATAATGATCCCGGTACTACTTCCCGTAATAATGACCCTGGTACTACTTGTCAAAACTTCATTTTATTCTTAATGTTTCTGTGGTTTGTTGCTGTAGTGTTAGATCTCATCAGCTCAAACAAAGAAACTTCTGGTTATTCCAACCTTGGACATACAGGGTTCTATATCGGATTTTCTGGTATCAAAAATAATATATTGGTAAATTTTATGTGCTGTGTTAAAACGACAGGGGGATATTTCAATGCTAAGGCTGCTCAGCTAAACTAGTCTGTACACATATGCTACTGTCCACATCTGTCCTTTTTTTTAGTCCAGGTTAAATCTGATGAAGAAACTTTGTGACTTCACCAGTGTGTTTATCTGGTTGTAAATTATGTGACTGTAGTTTTTAAGCTTGGTGGCTTATTTTACTGCATGAAATATTTAGTGGGTCTTGCTGGACCACACATACCTACAAAGGTGAGCTGCTGCATGATAAAGTTTTGGAACCCCTCATAAGGTTGGACAGTCTCTTATCTGTTTAAGTTGAGTTGACTTTTTCATTTTCTAATGTTAGTTGAATCACATCGGGTGAAGTTGCTGTTAACTACTTTGTTTTTACTGGTGCAGCGAATATTGATGTTAGCATGTTATATTTACGGTACACTGACATCTTAATTGTTTGTGGACAAAATGATCATGTTGTTTCAGGTTAACATATGAATAATGGAGTCCTGCTGGGACTGTTTTGAGTATTTTGATGAGAGTCGCAGAAAGAAAAGTTCTGGACTGGTAGCTGATACTTGTGTGTAAATGCTCGTCTACACAGGATATTGAGCCTTGATGATTAATTAATCTAGAGTATGTGTTTGTGTGTGTGTGTGCGCGCACGTGCGCACATGCATGCGTGTGTACTTGCATGTGAGCATTTGTGTGCAGTACATGAATTAGGGTGGCCTGGGTGATTGTACGACTCCCGGCATGACTTATTGTCCCAGTCCGGCCCTGAACTAAAGTAACAAGATAGACGAAGCAGAAATTAACAACCTTAATTTGCCATTAAAATATAATATTTCACATGCAATAAGTTGCACTGTGGCTCACAACTTTGCTTGCATCATATCACAACACCACATGTGTTTATCAAGTCATCATGAAAAGAAAAACAAAGGAAATAAATAAATAAATAACTGAAACATATATGATATGAAGCTTTATCTTTAAATCCAACTTACATGTGAGTTAAGTCTGACCTACTGCTCTCCGTGACCCAGACATAACACGACTCTCTGATTCTCAGTGCAGCCAATATGATTATCTGTTCAGCTCTGCACATTAACTAAACTAATCAAGACCTCAGGGCGGCTGCCAGCATCTCTAAACACAGTCAGTGACAACATTACGCACTGTCTGCACTCCAACTTGTGCATTTCTTTCTATATAAATGTAGGCATTGTCCATTGGTCTACGCAATGCAGGGAAGACTTTACTTCAGATGCAGAGGTTAGCACAAACGGTACATTTACATCCACATTTTATCTGATCACATTTCCTTAAGACATCATCCTGTTTTATGACGTGTCTTTTTAATATGCTACTAATACCATTTTCCCTAAATTTGAGCTCAAACGCATTGATCTGACTGTTGATAAAAGCCAGAGGGCAAAATCCTTTCTTGCTCTAACAAGCTCAATGTGAATGTTGACATATTTGGGTCAGCAATGTCAGATTAATGGCTTTAAGATAAGAGATAAGACTTTAATAATCCCACAATGGGGAAATTTGTTACTACAGCTCAACTACAGAAAAACAGAGTTTTACAAAACATAAAATACAAAGGAAATAAAATAAAAACTATAAACCACAGTAAATGCTGTTCTATTAACAAGCATACAGTGTTCATTATGGCGGAAGAGTTATGGAAATATGCAAATAGGTAATATCTGTCTATTTATGGACATACAAATATACACACGTACATAACTGTCTACACACGTGGGGCGTGATGTGTGTGTGAAGTGGTGACAGTGGAGGTTAAGTGATACGTTGTAGAGTCTCACTGCTGTTGGGATGAATGATATACGAAGACGCTCCTTCCTGCTGTGAGGAATTTTTGTTTCTGACTGCTCAGTGAACCCACGGTCTCATGCAGAGGGCGATTGGGGGTGTCCATGATGGATGTCAGCTTTGCTAACATCTTCCTCCTACCCACCACCACCACAAGCTCCAGAGGACATCCCAGCACAGAGCTTGACCTCCGTACCAGTTTGTCAATCCTGTTCCTGCCCCTGTGGGTCCAACCGCTCCCACAGCAGACCTCTACACAGAAGAGGGCTGATGCTATGACAGAATCATTAAAATGTCTTTTTACAGAGTCCTGCAGACTCCGAAGGACCTCAGTCTCCTCAGCAGATGGAGTCGACTCAGGCCCTTCTTATTCAGGACGTCTGTGTTTGTGGTCCAGTCCAGTTTATTATTACGGTGAACACACAGGTACTTGTAAGAGTCTATGGTCTCAAAGTCTTTTCCCTGGACTTTCACCGATGTGACAGGGGGTGACTTCCTCCTGAAGTCTATGATAATCTCTTTTTTTCTTGCTGCCTTTTTTTTCCAGAGCAAAAGTACACTACAGCTACTTGCACTGAATATCATTTAGTTTCGTTTAAAAGCTAAAATTAAAAGCAACTTAACTTAGTAATAATGTTTTTATGAAGAGACTCTCCCTCTTCATCGTGCTAAAAGAAGTAGCCAGCAGGGTTAGGGCTGTACTGAAAGCATTTTACACTTTTTTAACACTTGTGAAAAGCGAGGATAAGGAGGGGGTCGGCATTTGATTTAAACTAGCAAACTACGCCACAACGTGTCAACTCTTAAACAGTGGACCTTAAAAACTACAAGTAGGCAGTTTCTTCTATTCAATTAGTACTTGGCTTTTAGTACCTCTAAATTTGCTTTGCACCAATCAGAAGTCCAAACAGCTTGTATTTATTTCAGAATGAGAGACAACTTTCTCCTCTCGGTATAGTCTCCATGAAAATGACCAGAAATAGAGGAAGTGGACTCCACAAAACACCCACAATATAATTAAGACTGGTGTGAGGTCAAGGGGTACCTTGGAGATTTTCTCACTACTGAACAATGAAATGAAGATTTTACTTCAGTTAGAGCAGATTCTGGATTTCAGATTTAATCAGATAAGATACTATTTTTATTGTGAAAAAACAAAGCATGAAATAACTTTTTAATTTTTTAATTAGATCCTTAATTGGAAGAAACCATAAACGTTTACTAGATTCTCCTCCCTATTTGTTTTTAGCAGAGTTTGCTCTAAAGGATTTTACAAGAAAAGGTCTAATGTCTGATGTCGTCTCAGGCTCTTGCAATATAATTGGTTGATGTACACCGACATTACTTCAGTAAAGCTGAATAAATATAATAGTAATATTCTTGATCTATGTTTTAAATGTAGACAATTCAAGGGAAAATTCTTACATTGTGTGTGGAATTGTAGAAAAAATAAATAAATAAATAAAATTATGTCAAACATAATAGAAGAGATCTGATTTATACAATTAGCATTGGAGGCCAAGTTCCTGTTAGGCTGTTATCATAAGGAGTTTCATTAGAGGGAGGAGGAAAAAAATTCCATATAGATTCATGTTTGCTGCAAGCAAAACAGATGATTGCACCATCATGGAAACATGTACAGACCAGATTTTGGTAAATGGCTAAAGTAACTTCAGAAAAAATAACTTCCAAATGAAAAGAGCTCCTTAAAAGAAATATGGGAACCTCTTATTAGTTATCTTGAACATAGAAATCTGGAGCGCTTTCTGGATCAGGAGAATGTGACTGAAGAAGACTGATGGATGTAAATATGAACAATTGGGCCGAGTGGGACTCTGTATGTGATCTGTAAAACTGGATGCTGATGATTACTGCCATATGAGAAACTTTTGTTGTTTCGTTGTTTTCTGTTTGTCATCTTTTGCTTATTCTAAGTTGTAAAAATATCATGTCTTTAAAGACAATTAAAAATTGAGAAGTGGGGGAAAAGGCAATAATCATATACTGATATGAGCATTGTTCCTAGGATCCTTTTGGTCTGCATCTGTGTCTATGTACATGCCCTGTACCACTGGGGTTCAATAAACATACATTAAACAAAAATGTACAAGAAGGTCCAAAATCAATAAAACAGATACTGACAGATGTTTTTAGAGAATACAACTTTGTCATAGCACTGGCCTCATGTAGCTGTATGGGTCAGTTTAATCATGTACATGATCGGCTAACGGCTGGTTAATGCGGGAGACCGGGGCTCGAATACCAAAGGGGAAGAACATTACCACCTACCAATTGGGTCCTTAGTCAAGACCCTTAACGCTACTGCCTAAACTCTGTACATCGCTTTGGAGAAATGTAATGTAATGCAGGTGTTGAAATTCTGGTCCTTTCAAATCCTAAAAATATGAAAGGATGAACATCACATGACATATGTCACCATCTCACTGGTTACTAGGACTGAGGCAATTCCTTTAGTAACTAACTTTATTGTGAAACAAATCCTTGATGTCTACATAAATGTTTTTCTCAGTGGTTACCATGTTTCATTCCAACAATTATTACTGTCTCACAACATGCTGCGTTACATCTGTGGTTAGGTTTGACAGTGCGATGGAGGAAATATGAGGAAAAAACTGCCTAAGTTTATTAACAAAAAGAAAAGTGAAAGTACTGCAGAGCGTGTCGATTGTAAATCTGAATTAGCACAACAGCACAACATCAATGCTATCTCAGCAGAAAGCAACCGGTCCACAGAGCTGAACTCACAGGCACATGATTGCTGGTTGTCAGGGACACTAATCATGAACACAGGTAAACACAGTATTTAACAGTAATAAAATACACCAAATGGCCCAAATTAAAATCTTTTAAGGGTAATTCAGGTTTCCATCTACAATACAGCAGCTTTCTATAAATACCCATGGAAAATGGCTGCATTAGAGAAGAGCATAGCAGCCACTGACAGTAAGTTTTATTTCCTTTAATTGTCTTTGGCAGCATGAAAAAGCAAAGACAACAGTTCCCATAACGGCTTAACAAGATTATTTAGAGAATGTTGAGCTCAGTACAAACATCCCAACCGATGACGATGTGTTTTCATCACAGCAGTAAGCTTCTTCACAGAAGATGATGGTTAACATTGAAACAAGTGTAGACTTGTAATATGACCCTGCAATCAGCAGCTGCTCTCAGTTTTACTGCCTCTAATGCTCTCCAACACAACTCTGGTCTTCAGCATGTTGGAGCACATCAGTTCCCTCTAAAGGCTGCAGGGTAAAGCCCTCCTGCTTCTCCAAGTGAAACATCTTTCAGTCAGTCTGCATTGGCTTGGCCTTGATGCTGCGCGTGTCATGTTACGAAGCTTCTTCTGCATCATTACAGCGAAATGAAACAGAAAACAGGCCAATTCATTTTTTATGAAGGCACAAAATGGGACGGTGGGAGAGCGAGGTGTCGAGTAGCATTGAATTTCAGAGAAAATCAATAACAGCTGAAGTTCTAGCTTTAAGGTTTATTTGTGGAAATGTTCCTTATTAATTATAATATTTTATAATGACTCGTAATATTTTAACTATAAAAAGCTGCAAATTACAGCCCAACACACTAATGTCATCTTCAACTATTCCAGTCACTTCAGCTGCTAATTTGTATGCAGAATCACGATTCTGACAGATGAGGGGGGAATATTTCTATAAATATCTTATGACTAGATCTTACCAAATAAAACTCTCATAGATGTGTGTTAATGAATACTCACCCGTCTGTAATGATCCTGTTAAATAGTCAGCTTTTATGTAAAACCTTCAGGTCATGCTGACCTCTAAAAGCACTTTAAGTCCATCATACAACCACAAAGCTCTTTTTCGTCTCCATGAACTTACGCAGATGTAAGATGTGATTGAAGTATGTCTTGTGTGAGCTATGTATTGTAATTTCGACTAGGGCCGCACAGTATCCAAAATTAACTTTTTGACTCACTGGCCAACTTGGCCGGTAGATGAAAAAATCCACGGGCCAAACATTTCTTTTACCGGACAAAATATTAAATTATTTTACACACACATCCCTCTAGGCACGTTATATCTATAAATCTGTGTTGTGTTGTATCCAAACTGAAAGTGGAAGTCACAGCAACATTAAAAAAAGCAAGAAGAAATTTTTTTCTTTTTATAAAATGTCTGAATTCATTCAGTAAAACCTAACCAGACTCCTCCCTCTCTACTCTCGGTGCCTTCTGGCCTCCTAACAGTCCTTGTGCCGCAGCATTACAGCTTTAGTGGGATCAGACTCCCTGATTTCTGCTTTTTATTTTATTGTTTAAAAAACAAACTTAACAAAAATTAATACATTTTAAGCTTTTTGATCTGATTCATAATAAATCAGTAATATTGAATATAAATAGCTGATCAATTATCATAAAAGCTGATTTATAACAATAATGAACTTAATAACTGATCGCTATAATTATTATTATTATATTGATCAGTTGATCGGTTGACAGCTGTTCGTGAAGCAGACAGAAGGCGCCGCTATGAACAAACCATCACTTTTCACTGAACTTCCTGGTTGGGGCTGTAAGCCCTGCTGATTTATCCTCCAGATCACCGTCCTTTCTTCTGGAAAGCTGGCTGGCTCCTGCTAAAAATCCCCACATATTTACCCTACTTAGTTAGCCTGAGCTAAACGGTAAACAGAACTGAAATAGTGCGAGCGCGTTCTCGTGTTTGCGTCAGTTTATGTTTGTGTATGTGCGCGTCGTTCATACATGCAGACAGCAGAACATAAAGAAATCCACCAAAAGGAAGACTGAAAAACATGACTAGTTTGGTACAAACATTTACTCGCCATTTGGCAGATAGCCTTCCGAGATTTACTCGCCAAGCGAAAAATTGATTTGCATTTGGCGCCTGACCAGTGTTAATTTTGGACCCTCAGGCTGCAACTAATGACTATTGTGATAGTCGCTAAGTCATCCACTAGTAAAACGACTAGTCGTCTAATCGGATTATGTATCTGATATTAAATGGCTCTTATTTCACTTTCAGCTTTGAAATCTTGCATGAGGTTGTTATGTAAGTCCGACGTGCCTCCTCTTTAAATGTTCGAGCATTGCGGACGTACTTCTGTGATACGCAAGTTCCGCTTTACAAATCTCACATGTATTTAATTTAATTTGCAAGTTTAATGTCAAGTGGTCCCAGACTTCTGATGTCCTCTGCCGCCATTTTGTTCCTTGGTCGGCCGCCATATTTTTTTCCTGATGGACTTTATTGCGCATGTGCAACTCTCAGCAGAGATAGAGAAGAAGACGATGTCTCACTGTGTAGGTGTTTTTCTTTCTTTATGCCGACAATAGTTGACGGTAAAATTCGTTGTCTACTATTTTTAATTGTTGCAGCCCTAATTTGGACACAAAATAGGGAAAGAAAGCAGAACTTACTCGACTATGGCCTCTCTGTCAGCTATGTCTCCCAGTACCATGCGCTGGATGATGCTGTTGTGCTCCTCTTCGGACAGATTCCGGTGAGACACCAGAGGAGTGTTGTACTTGGTGGCCGGAGATGGATCAACCCCCTGTAGCCAAGCGTGAGTCTCAATCTCCTCCAGGGAGGCTCGGCACTTGGGGTCCCTCTGAAGCATGCGGTCTATCAGACTGAACATAAACAAGAAAAAGGGAAAATCACCTTAAATATCAATGTGTAAAAAGATCTGACAGTATAGTTTTCATTGTGGTTTCCATCTGGCCCACTGGACATGTGGACTGACAGCTGGTTTAATGATGCTATTTACAAAATGAGAGCCGATTACATGAGTGAAGTGAACCTGTCAGAACTCAAGACTAATTATATCTTTCTGCATAAAAACACTAAGACAAGCAAGAATAAGACTTAATCCAGACTCAGAACATAACAGCTCAGTTGACTGTAAAAGATCTGACAGCAGTGACATGTCATTTGGTTTATGTGCCACCAGACTTCAGACTGGAAGCTTTCCTTTTATGGAGTCGGCAGTGTTTCAGTTCCCAGCCAGACTACAGCTCGTTGGCCCAGTACAGCCTAATCCATTTCATTTATGTGACACACTGTATGGCACAGTGGGAGCAGACAGAGGCACTGAATATATGGTGTGTAATGTACAAAGACAGACTGTGTGAGATATTTACTTTGGCAGAGCTTAGAAAGTCAAGCTGAAGCTGGTCAGATGGCAGCTTAAATTCCACTGAAATGAAACTGCTGAAAGCTGAGATTGTACTTTTACAGGATTAGATAGGAACCTAATTAGAAGAACTGCATGCATACATATGCACCTCATCTTAGCTTTTATATAGAAAAATAAAAACTGGCCTTTTTTTTATTTCTTTTTTATCCTGAACATTGTATATTCACCATGCACTTATGGGATTTAGTAACAAAAAGAAAAAAGACTTTGGGAACTAAATACATAAACCTTACATTACTGAAAACATCTGCAAACGCTCCGACACATTCTGTGAAGAGTAAATGGTGAAAGCTGAGCAGCATTTATCTTTAATATTTCCTCTAGTATAATTGCTACAAAGTGAAGTCAGATCATGGTGATGGAAGCTAAAGGTTAAAACGCTCCGCAAATCTGCAACGTACGGGATGGCAGTCATTCTAGAGATTAGTCAGAGCTAGCCAGGGGAGCTCTCACAATTATATAATCTTAGCACAAAAAGCTGCCCCGACCTAACAATGTTATCAAGCAATCAAATCAGACTTCCAGTAAACACAAACAGAAAACGGAGTTTGACAATGAAACTAGAATCTACTGTGAAATGTAGACTGCGTGGAAAAGGGGAAGAGAAGAAAAGAAAAAAGAAAACAAAACAAAAAAAAGCATTTCTTGTTGACGAAACTACGGATACGAGACACTGAGATTAAAAGAATCTGACTCAGGTTCAAATCCCAGCCTAGCCTCCTCCTTCAAAAAAAAAAAAAACAACAACTTACAATTACAACATAAATAGGATATTTTCTTATTGAACTTTTGAAATTTTAAAGTCCCACCACATGATTGTACCCCTTTTTCCTGGTTTAATTTAGGTTAGGCAGATTTAGGCAGATTATAAAGAACTGCCTATTAGACCTGAACTAAAGGGGAAAATGTCAGATTTTTCTGACCAATATTACGATATATTTAGTTTGCGATTTAATCTTTAAATTTCAGTTTCTGCTCAGTGTTCATGCAGAAATAAATTTTCTACATGAAATGGAGGATTAACACATGGCATCAAAATATGAGCTGCTCTATATTATAGGACAAAAAGCTCAGCTATGAACGGCTTCACTTACCAACTAAAAGATGCAACCTGTGGCCAAAACACTGAAGCTTTCTTTAGAACAGTTCAAGATCATTTGTGTAACACATTTACCACAACCAAAGTCATTTATGAAAATTAGTCCATGATGAGGTTTGAAGATGCGACTTCACAACTGAGTGTAACTATCACATGATGTTTAATTTTGACAAAAAGTCTGACTTGTCTTTGCCTCGCCTTATTAAGGTGTTAAACCCCCACCAGTACGGGTGCAAACCCCCAGTTACTTCGTCCTCTGTGCTGCAGCTTCCTCGTCTTCCTCCCTCTCACTGGCTGTGAGAGAGGTTGGTATAATAATTAGCGAGTGTTGGGAATGAAACGTAACGCAAATCCGATGTAAACATATTTGAGGCTCAGAGAGAGCAGAATCACAGGAGGACACTTTTTTTTGTGCTTAAATTAAATCCATGTTTTTAGCAAAGGGTATTCTAGTCTGCATCATCAAAGTACCCTCCCAGAAAATCTTCAACAGGTTTAAAAAGTTCATTTGGTTACTTTTTAACACCCAAAACATGCAGGTGGACGTCAGAAGTACCAGATTATGGTCTGATTTTCCTAAAGCAGAGCAGAAGACCTGCATACATTTCTTACATTTCCATTAAATCAATCCAACATTTTATTTACTCAGAAGCTGATAAACTGTTGGAAAGATGGAAATGTAGCTTAGGGCTGCGGTAGAAATCTCCAGAGATGAATGCATTGGGATGTTTATAGCTTAGCAGGGACTGAGCTGAAGATGCCATGGCTGTTTCGGTAGTGTCCTCGGGTGAGATACAGTATAAATACTCATGTAAACTCTCTAGGTAGATAATATGGATGTAAACTAAGAGCAAACAGTTTGGGGAGTGTAGTTCCTTTCTTTTACGCATGTCCAGGAAAACACCACTTGCAAACAAGCGCTGCAACATCACTGCCTTTTTTTTATTTAACACTCTTTTGTCACTTCATCACACTTTTTTTTATGTCCTTTTCTGCTAATATATTCTAAAAGTAGTGAAGACAGATTATAGTTGGGGATATGTTCCTGCGGCCCTGTTTCTGTGAAGCACATCATACAACACTCGGTTTTCCTTCTGTGTCACTAATTCTTCAAGTTCATCCGTTTTGTTTGCTGGTGACCTGAAATTTCCCATAACAGAGGAATGAAGTTACTTGAATTTCCACCAGTATTCACACCCCTCTATTCACTATTTTTTAAAAACAGGCAACTATAGACAAATCTAGCCATTTTTCTGGTGTTGCTGGAGACTTTTGGAGACTCTGATGTGAAAGCACATTTTAGGGCTGGGCGATATGAACCAAATCTTATATCTCGATATTTTTTACCTGAATCACGATATACGATATATATCTCAATATATATATATTTTTTGTAACCAAAGAGACAGTTCTAATTTACAGCCTTCAGTGCTAAATACATTTTTATTAAGGATCAGCAGCACAATTAAAGTAGCTTTATAGTAAATTATATGCTCCTAAAACAAAATGAATGAAAAATACTATACGATGACCATAACAAAAATACAGCTGTAAAAATTGCAAAAGAAAATGCTTTTAACTCAAACAAGCTATCTCGATATAAACAATATTCCCAACCTCTATTTTGCGTCTGATAAAGTCTTGATATAATTAAAAATCTCAATATATTGCTCAGCCCTGGCACATACCGTTCTCACTCCTTTCATGCTCTGTTTACACCACCGCATTTCCATGTAGCAGAATGAATACCATCTCCGTGTAGGGGTAAATGCAAACACAACCAAAACCGTTGTAGTGCACATGCCAGGCCTCTAGTGGGCAGTGAAACTTTGCAACGACACATCCAGATGTGTGCTGCATCCTGATAAAGACAGAATTTACGCTCATGCGGCGTAGGGGGTACGTGTCGTTTTGGTGTCATGTTGCAGTTTCTCCTCCTAATCTGAAGGTGGCAGCTTCAGTTCTGTAGGTATTTTCTGTTTTAAAACAACAAAATCGTCCAGTATGGTTAAGTGTCTTTATTAACTTACTAAGAAAGAAAACGAAGAAATAATTCAGTCAACCTATCATCAACTTCATCCACTGGTTATTGTTTTTAAAAACGTATCGTATCGACTGAAATTTAGAAATATATCGTGATACAAGTTTTGGTCATATCGATAATCAACAATTCTCGTGTTTGCAGCGCACAATTTATATCAAGTTAGATAAATGTAATGTTTAGTGATTGTTACCGAGTCCAAATTAATAAAATTGTACATTTTAAAGCAAAATGACAGATATATAGCGTGACCTTTATCAGCGCATTAGCAAGCGCATAAATGCTAAAATTCAGACGGCAGCACAAAGGTCGGGACGCAAGTTGATGTATTTAATTATTTGAACGCGGCTATTTATGACGTAGTTGTAAGCATCCAGTGATTTATATGGTTTGAGTTTCTTTTGCTGTACACACATGGTGTATCGATTAGGTACATGTAGATGTCTGGCCACTCCACCGTCGCCAGTCCCAAAAGATCTTCATGCCACTCCCGTTAAGGTGTATAGATCAGCCAGCTTGCTTCCATCTAATTTTCTAAAATAGCTGTCACAGTCCCGTAAAGTGAGTGTCTGTACATATTTTGACAGTTTTGAAACTGAACCACTTGCTTGAAAACTCCCTATTTACTAAAATGCCACCGAAAATTGTTAGCAGTGACTTGATAACATAGCTTCTAGTCTCCACTTTTGCCTACAAAACGTCACATTGTTTGCAAACTTTGAAACGGTCTATATGTTGTGGAATCTGTATTACAAAACAAACCAGACTTAAAATGACTAAACTTAAAGTCAATTTTTGGTTTTATAAGATTTTCATAAGATTTTATAGGACTAAATTTAAGGTTATTAGTGCACAAATTTGGGTTGTGCACCTAAATAACTTTGGGTGCAAATATTTTTTTCCCATGTGTATCTTTACTCAAAAAATTTATTCCAAGCCCTGTTAACGCAATACGATCAGGCCTACTGCAGCTCACCGCCATCCATGTGGCGCATTCTCAAATGTAAAGACACATATGTAAAACCACTTAGCAATCGTAGCATAATCATTCAGAACACTTTACGAAGAATTATGTACAAGGTATGATAAGGAGCTCTGAACAGAAACTAAAAGAAAAAAGAAACAATGGATAGAGTCTATAAGAAGATGCTGAAATAAAGGAGGAAAACTGTGATCATCACTCACTCCTTGCAGACACCGGAGACATGGGCCGGTACAGTGTATTTACAGTCCATGATCATGGTGAGCGTCTCACTGTCGTTAGCTTCCTGGAAGGGTGGCTGGCCACATACCAACATGAACAGGATGACTCCAAGACTCCAGATGTCTGCATAAAGAGACACAGAAAAAGGTACAACAATAAAACATGATTTTTTAATGCGAAGCTCCATAAACGTTTGCTCGGAGAGCTGAAATATCAGTGAGTAGTTTAATCTCCTTTGATGGGTTGCATTATGCCATCCACGCAGGTCAAAAGTAAACTTTTGTTTTCACTGGTTTCATTCTACAGTTCTGGGGGTAAAATCATCTACACTAGTAGGAACAGCTATATAGGATTAAACACATGATCCTTTCCTACTCCATTTCTTCAAGGTTGCCAACACGATATTTATATTTATATTGGTCACTGAGATATATTTACAATCACCAATATATTCGTTAACCTGACTATTTGTAGTGTGTACTGTCCAAATAGAAAATCTACTACAGCAGAGCTGGATGCGGCACTTCTTGTCTGTACTTCTCTTTCTCCGACTAAAGGAAAATAAAATGTCCCCTCTCAATACACACATTAGATCAATACACTATCTTGCACGGCAGGAAGGAAATTTTGTTTTCTTCAGAAAGCACCTGGCAAGAAATGTCATTTTGAAAATGCCTTGATTCCTTTTCATGACAGATTTTTGTTTATTCTCTGTGCTGTTCCTATGCACACAAAGGGAAAACATATCAGTATCTGTGAAAAAAGCAAAATGAATGAGCACGACAAACGTGACTATAACTGAGTGAAAAGGGAAAAAAATAAATAAATAAATAAATTACATAATAATCTACATCTATCAATCTACATAGCTCATGTCAGTGATGTGAACAAAAGGAAAATGGGAATCGCTGAAATGCTCCTTGAATATTAATATTGTCATGTTACTGATCTGTTGCCAATTAATCTAATTAGTTGTCAAATGCTCCTCCACTTGTTTCTGATTTGTACCAATTACTTTTCCGGCCCTTTGTTGTCTCTGTTTCAACTTCTAATTTTAAATGAGTTAATATTATCCATTAAATGGCAAAATGTCTCAGTTTCAACATCTACTGAGAATAAAATATGAGTTGATGAGATTTGAAAATCACTGCATTCAGATTTTATTTACATTTATACAGCGTCGCAACTTTTTACAAACTGAGGTTGAATTTATATATTTTTTTCATTTGTAAATAAAAATGTGGACAGCTAAATGGTGGACTGTGTTTCTATAGCACTTTTCTAGTCATGACCACCCAATGCTTTTACACTATGTCACATTTAGCTGATCGAGCACAATCGACTCACCAATAACATAATAAGCAATAACTACTAAGGTACTTTTTACAATATTCTATAAAAACATAAAATTCATAAACTCATGATTTGACAACTGCTCATTTACTTCTGAGTTAAGACCAGCTTAGAGCTTGAACAGTTTTCATGTAGTTTAATTTTATGAAATGCAAACAACATTGTGATTCAATACTAACTCAAAGTAGCGATTTGGGGTTTTTTGTTTTAATTTTGTTATTGTGTATGGCCAAACCACCAGTCCAAGACATGACTGCTGCTGCTTGTGAGGCTGACATTAAGTATCTCAAAGATCATTAAGATAATTATGATAATTCTGGTCATTATCATACAGCCTTTGCTCTGTTGTACTATTTTACACGTTTAAATCATGTTTGCTGTTTTAAAACAAATAAAAATCCATATCCACTTCACTATACCACAGGCTCCAATGTACACCATAAATGTGTGTGCGTGTGCCATATGTGTAATGAATGTCAAGTGAATTCATATGTCCGTGTATGTGTGCAAATCTGCAGTTACTAGATTTCACCCAGAGAAGGAAAACTGAGCAGACAATAAGTACACGGCAGTACAGACAGCAGAGAAATGCATGTATGTGCATCTACATGCATGCATGCATGCATGCAAATGGGGATTTGCTCCAGCAGTAACCTGACAGAGCAGGAGCGTGAGAAACAGGAACTGGGATGGTTAACAACCTCCTTTAAAAACATTCCTAACAGACATTAGAGCAAGCTGATTCAGGAAACACTGATGTACAAACAGCTTATGGGCTACCACAGCAAAGCAGCTGCATCCAAACATTTGTGAAAAATTTCCATCTTCAATCCCATTTAGCATGACAGATCAATTCAAGCTGAACATGAAATAAAACATCACTGACAGTCCTATTGATAGCTCAGAATTTATTTCCAATATGGGGATTTTTAAGTAATCAAGCGAAATGAGTTGGGAGAACTAGGCTGTTTTCATGTAGAAAAACAACTTTTTTTTGTTTTCTGCAGAATCAACAAAGACAGATTTTAAAATGCTTTTAGCTTCCAGGCTCAGCCTTGAATAAACCATCTCTACAAGTAACTGGTGGCAGACTGGGTGAACTAAAGCTTTTTTCATGGCTTTTCTAGGTTAGTACGAATTGTAGGACTCACCCTCTGGCTCAGCACTACAGTGTACAATCAAACAAAGAGACAAATGTTGGACTGAATACTTTTAAGTATACTTATTTTGAGGACACATAACTGAATTTATTTACTTTTTTTTTTTTCTTTGGATTTCATCACCAGTACCGAATTACAAACTGAAGACACACCTGTGTTTCACCAACATGGCTGATGGCCATATGCATATTTTATTCCAACCAGAGACACTTCTTCAACTCTTTCATCCCATAAGATGGAAGTGGGTACTCTTACTCGGTGTTTTTGGTCATGCTACTAGTTGCAAGTTATTGGCGCGGTGTCTCACTGGTAACAGATATTTAGTGTAACTGTAATCAGTAACTGAATCAGTTTTACCTTTTTGTATTATTGCTGGTTAGGGAGCTTAAATCTGGCCAACAAGAACTGTTTGGGTAGATTACTGAAAGTGAAAGCTGCTGGAATGTTTCTGGGTCCCAGCAGGAGGGCCTTGTGGCCCTCTTTAACAATAATGTTGTGAGGAAGGGTCATTTTATATTGAACTGCCTGAACCAGAGTTTGACTTACTACATACTAAAGGTAAACTTTATTTAGGCTATTCAAAAAATTTCATAATAAAGAAAAAGAAACAATGCTGGATTTTTGTCATGTCATACCACGTCTTCAAAGTTAGGTCTTTAGGTTGCACCAGGAATATGTGCACACTTATATGCTTATATGTGGACTAACAGTTATGAAAGCAGACACATTGATAATAAAAATAGCAGCCATGCAAACAGTGGACCTGATGAGAGCTTGCGACCGAGGCAGTCACTTCAGTATTTATATAGCATGCTTACAGTGTCCACATTTACACAAAGTGCTGCATGTGTCATATCACAGCTATTTACAGTTACAACTGCCCTACAGTACATGAGAAAAGGCAGTCTGTGTTATAACATTGTGTGGGTATCCCTTCACATTTTCTGTTGGGCCTATGCCCTGTACAGTATACAGTACAACCTGCAGACTATGTGGGGAAAAAAACCGGGACGCCTGTTGACTGTTTATTCATTATATTGTACAAAATAATCATCAACTTGCCTATGCAGTTTTTTCAACAATAACACATTTTGACCGAAAATAGTTTTAGATACACTTTTCTGTTTCCACCAAGGTAAAAAGGGGGGTGATTATCTCTCATTTGAAAGCAGGCTATGTGTACAATATCACGATGACTGTGTGAACGGGAACCATTTTACACATGAATAGTGCCGAATAAAGGGTAGGTGAAAAATGTGAGATATGGTCAAAAGCTCATAGGCTATTTGTGATGACTAAAACAATACAGTGCATTTTGAAAGCCCCATCCAGTCCTTACTCAGGAGAAAAGCTCTTAGTAGACATCTGAGGCTTCCAGGCTCTTATCAAGCATACCCTTTCCCCCTGATCTGAGCATGTCCACTTCTGTGAACTGCTAGTCTGGCAGGTAATGGCTGCATTTACAATGAAAAGTGGCTAACTGTAGGACGTTGAGCTGATAATTCCAAAGCACACAGCCTTTTGGCTTATCTCTGGGAATTGTAGCAGGAGTAAGAAAACTCTGTGTTCCAGTGTTAAGAGGTTCCTCGGTCCTCCACTTGCTAACTGTATTAATGGCACCTGTTTGAACTCGTTTTCAGTATAAAAGACACCTGTCTACAACCTAAAACAGTCAGACTCCAAACTCCACTATGGCCAAGACTAAAGAGCTGTCAAAGGACACCAGAAACAAAATCGTAGACCGGCACAAGGCTGGAAAGACTGAATCTGCAATAAGGTAAGCAGCTCAAATCCTGCAGTGCCAGACGTGTCCCCCTGCTTAAGCCAGTACATGTCCAGGCCCGTCTGAAGTTTGCTAGAGAGCATTTGGATGATCCAGAAGAGGATTGGGAGAATGTCAGATGAAATCAAAACATAACTTTTCAGTAAAAAAACTCAACCTGTCATGTTTGGAGGAGAAAAAATGCTGAGTTGCATCCAAAGAACACCATACCTACTGTGAAGCATGGTTGTGGAAACATCATGCTTTGGGGCTGTTATTCTGCAAAAGGACCAGGACAATGGATCCAAGTAAAGGAAAGAATGAATGGGGCCATGTATCGTGAGATTTTGAGTGAAAACCTCCTTTTATCAGCAAGGGCATTGAAGATGAAACGTGGCTTGGTCTTTCAGCATGACAATGTTCCCAAACACACCACCCGGGCAACAAAGGAGTGGCATTGTAAGAAGCATTTCAAGGTCCTGGAGTAGCCTAGCCAGTCTCCAGACCTCAACCCCATAGAAAATCTTTGAAGGGAGTTGAAAGTCCGTGTTGCCCAGCGACAGCCCCAAAACATCACTGCTCTAGAGCAGATCTGCATGGAGAAATGAGCCAAAATACCAGCAACAGGGTGTGAAAACCTTGTGAAGACTTACAGAAAACGTTTAAACTCTGTCATTGCCAACAAAGGGTATATAACAAAGTATTGAGATGAACTTTTGTTATTGACCAAATACTTATTTTCCATCATAATTTGCAAATAAATTCTTAAAAATCAAAATGTGATTTTCTGGATTTGTTTTTTTGTTTCTCATTTTGTCTCGTAGTTGAGGTATACTTATGATGAAAATTACAGGCCTCTCTCAACTTTTTAGGTGGGAGAACTTGCACAATTGATGGCTGACTAAATACTTTTTTGCCCCACTGTAAATCTGCCTTTAAGATGGATTAATACTCTCTGTGTGCGGTCACTTACGGCGTAGTTGGTGCTGGTGAGTTTGCTCTTGCATTCAAGTGTAGCGGGTACGTCACTTTGGTGTCATGTAGTAGTGTCTCTTCCTAATCTGAAGGTGGCAGCAGGGGTGGTATCAGCTGGTAAACTCAACAGGACGGAGTTCTTTTGATGATTCCTTTCAGTTACATTAGGTATTTCCTGTTTTAAAAAAAAATGGAGTCCAACACGGTGCAGTGCCTTCATGAGCCTGTGGTAGCAAACGAAGAATTAATTCAATCGGCCTCTCATCAATATGATTCATTGGAGGTTGTTTTTAAAAATGGCGGTTACCACACATAGGCTATAGGGGTGGGATGCAGTGTGAGCTGGGCGGTGGCCATAAGCAAAAACCCTGGCGGTCTGATCTTGGATGCAGAAGCTAGCTTTAGGGACATGGAATGCACCTGAGCTGGTGAGTGTGGTTGAGCGGTTCCGGCTAGATATAGTTGGACTCACCTCAACGCACGGCTGGGGTTTTGGAAAAACTGTCCTTGAGAAGGGCTGGACCCTCGTCGATTTTGGAGTTGGAGAGCAGGTGTGAGCATGCTCATTTCCCCCCGGATTGGTGCCTGTGAGTTGGGGTTTACCTCGGTGGATGAGAGGGTAGCCTCCCTCCGCCTTTGGGTCGGGTCCTGACTGTTGTTTGTGCTAATGCACCAAACAGCAGTTCCGATTACCCACCCTTTTTGGATTTCTTGGGGGGGTGTTGGAGAGCACTCCTTCCGGGGGTTCCCTTATTCTGCTGGGGTACTTCAATACTCACATGGCCAATGGCAGTGAGACCTGGAGGGGCGTGAGTGGGAGGAATGGTCCCCCTGATCCAAATCTGAGTGGTGTTTCGTTATTGGACTTCTGTGCTCATCATGGATTTTTCATAACGAACACAGGCATAAGAGTGTCCACATGTACACTTGGCAACAGGACACCTTAGGCCGCAGTTTGATGAGCAACTTTTTAGTCGTATTGTTGGACTTGCGGCCGCATGTCTTGGACACCCGGGTGAAGAGAGGGGCAGAGCCATCAACTGATCACCACCTGGTGATGAGTTGGTTAAGATGGTGGGGGAGGATGCCGGTCAGGCCTGGCAGACCCAAGCGTGTTGTGAGGGTCTGCTGGGAACGTCTGGCGGAGTCCCCTGTCAGAAAGAGTTTCAACTCCCATCTCCGGCAGAGCTTCAGCTATGTCCCGGGTGAGGCGGGGGTCATCGAATCCGAGTGGGCCGTGTTCCGTGCCTCTATTGTTGAGGCCGCCAGCCGGAGCCATGGCCATAAGGTCGTTGATGCCTGTCGTGGCGGTAACCCCCGAACTTGTTGGACGACACCGGTAGTAAGGGATGCCGTCAAACTGAAGGAGAAGTTCTATCGGGCCTTTTTGGCCTGTGGGACTCAAGAGGCAGCTGATGGGTATCAGCGGGTTACGCGGAACGCGGCTTCGGCGGTCGCTAAGGCAAAACTCGGGAATGGGAGGAGTTTGGAGAGGCCATGGAGAATGACTTCCGGACGGCTTTGGGAAGATTCTGGTCCACCTTCCAGCGAGTCAGGAGGGGAAAGCAATGCTCCATCAACACTGTGTACAGTGGGGATGGGGGGCTGCTGACCTCGACTCGTGACGTTGTGAGGCAGTGGGGGGGAATACACAAACTCAGTGAGGAGATCCAGAAACGCATAATCCCGAACTGACCAATCACAAGGGAGTAGGGTTGTCTCGATGCAAATATTTCAAACTTGATATAGATACTAAGAATGATGCTCGATACTATTTTCGGTACTATAGAAAAAAAATAAATGATAAATAAAAATATTATTCCGTTAAAGTCAGAACAACACAAAAATAACACAACATAATGCAATGTAAATATAATTCACATGTAAATCATTCATTTATGGTCTATATAAAGTGGAACTGAATTCCTGGTTATTCTAGCTCCACACACCCCTTGTTAACCCTTACTCTGACGCGCGTCTTTTGAGTGACTCGTTTTGGTGCGGTGTCTTTAAATGTGAATAAGGCATTTCATTCCACTCCACCCCATTCGGCATTATTTGTAGTTTGATAGCAGTGATACGATTATCTACTGGCAGAGCAACTTTTTATTGGCAAGTTTACTAGAGATGTCAACAACGGAAAACGTGTTCATCCAGCCATACATGTTCGAGCCAGAGTCTACAATATGGAGCGTAGTTTAAACTATGGTGTCCATACAT
>JBAMHW010000006.1:30437903-30449389 GCA_037177495.1 Rhadinocentrus ornatus | reverse complement strand
AGACTCCGTCTCATGCTACCACTAGAGTGAAAGCACCGCCAGCATTCAAAAGTGACCAAAACATGAGCCAGAAAGCAGGAACTGAGAAGTGGTCTGTGGTCACCACCTGCAGAACCACTCCTTTATTGGGGTGTCTGGCTAATTGCCTATAATTTCCACCTGTTGTCTTTCCATTTGCACATCAGCAGGTGGAATTTATTATCAATCAGTGTTACTTCCTAAGTGGACAGTTTGATTTCACAGCAGTGTGATTGACTTGGAGTTACACTGTGTTAAGTGTTGCCTTTATTTTTTTGAGCAGTATTGATTTGATAGTTCAAAAATACAGATGGTATCAGAGCATGAAAGTGGGAGAGGATGGACAGATGTTGCATTTCTTTTAATATATTTTATTCTTTTGTAATAAAGAGAAACTTAGTTTTACGATTGTGGAAAAAAGACATGACATTAGTTTATTTACAGGACTTTAGTTTTATTTATTTTTTTACCTTTTACTCAAACATTAGAAACTTTTTGTATCATTATTGATCAACCAAATAAATTATATAATAACAATAAAGTGCAAAAAGTACCTGCAACTTCAACTATTACTAAGCTCCTAAAGTAAATGTGAATAAAGTTTCATACAATAAATTACTCAAAATTTTATGTTAATAGAGGTCTTCACCATTTTACATGTACACGTTATATTTACTATGACTAGTGTTATCCTCAGATGGGTGTTTAGCATGCTGGTCGTTAGCCGCTGGTTTGAGCCTCTCAATGACTCTTTTATTCTCTCAGTATGCAGATGAAGATTTGTATCCGTCTTTCTTTCTGTGTCTCCTCTCTGGGTAATTTGTCTTGATTTATGTGGTGGATTTTATAAGTTCTTTGGTGTTTAAAAATTTACACATACTAATCATAAATTTAATTGATTATTTAAACTTTTATCCTCATTTCCTTCCCTTCCCTGCTTTATCTACCCCTTCCAGACTGATGCTTGAAAGCAAATGTCTCGCTGCTTTCCTCTGAGGTTTGAGACCAGTCAGAGCTGAGAGCTGGGTCCTTGACGGCTGCGGTGATGCGAGCTTCAGCAGCAGGCTGCAGGATGAGCTTGGGAGCGCTTCTTAACGGGCTGCTGGTCTCCATAGTCGCGGCTCTTCTATGGAAGTATTCCAAGCTGAGCGAGCATGCCGCCCTGCTGGAGGAGGAGCTGCATATGACTCAACAATCACAGGAGCTCTCGCAGGCCCGCATCGACTACCACGTCGCCCTGCAGGCTCTTCAGGAACACGGCACCCGCATGGTCTGCACGGGGAAGATGCACACCGACCGCATCTGCCGCTTTGACTACCTCTGCTACAGCTCTGAGGCAGAGGAGTTTGTGTTCCTCCACTCCAACTCCTCGGTCATGCTGCCTAACCTCGGGTCTCGCCGCTTCCAGCCTGCCCTGCTGGACCTGTCCTCAGTAGATGATCACAACACTCAGTATTTCAACTTTTTAGAGCTCCCAGCCGCTGCTCTGAAGTTCATGCCCAAGCCGGTGTTTGTTCCAGATGTGACGCTCATCCTGAACAGGTTTAATCCCGACAACCTAATGCATGTTTTCCATGACGACTTGCTCCCAGTCTTTTATACCATGAAACAGTATTCCGACTTGGATGATGAGGCCCGGCTGGTGTTTATGGAGGGCTGGGGTGAGGGCCCACATTTTGATCTCTACCGACTCCTCAGCAGCAAGCAGCCGCTACTCAAAGAGCAACTGAGGAACTTTGGGAAACTGATGTGTTTTACTAAATCTTATGTTGGTTTGTCCAAAATGACCACCTGGTACCAGTATGGGTTCGTCCAACCACAGGGGCCTAAAGCCAACATTCTGGTCTCAGGGAATGAGCTCCGGCAGTTTGCCAAGACTCTGATGGAGAAAATGAACATCACGAGGGTGGACGAGGCAGAGAAAGCTGGAGGAAGTGGTGAACATGAGAAGGAGAGGGACAGAGACGAGTACATTGTTGTCTTCAGCCGCTCAACTACGAGGCTCATACTAAATGAAGCAGAGCTGATCATGGCACTGGCCCAGGAGTTCCAGATGAGGGTGGTCACTGTATCCCTGGAGGAGCAGTCTTTTCCCAGTATCATCCAGGTGATCAGTGGGGCATCCATGATGGTCAGTATGCATGGAGCTCAACTCATCACTTCGCTGTTCCTTCCCAGAGGCGCTGCCATTGTAGAACTCTTCCCATTTGCCATAAACCCAGAACAATACACCCCTTATAAAACCCTTGCCTCCCTTCCCAGCATGGACCTTCACTACGTCTCTTGGAAGAACACCAAGGAGGAAAACACTGTCACTCACCCAGAAAGACCCTGGGACCGAGGAGGCATCGCCCACTTAGAAAAAGCTGAGCAAGAGCGAATCCTTGAGAGTAAGGACGTCCCCCGGCATCTGTGCTGCCGGAACCCGGAGTGGCTTTTCCGGATCTACCAAGACACACTGGTGGACATCCCATCTTTACTGGAGGTCCTTAAGGACAGCATAAAGACCAAGTCCAACTTGAAGAAGACCAAGACAGCCAGCACTGTCCACCCTGGCAGGGTCAGGGAAGCCCAGTGTCAGACCTCCATACAGACCTCTAAGCAAGCCCAACTCTCAGTCTCCTGGCAGATTCCCTGGAATCTGAAATACCTGAAAGTGAGAGATGTGAAGTATGAGGTGTGGATCCAGGAGCAGGGAGAGAACACCTACATGCCTTATATCCTTCCCCAGCAGAACTACACTTTTTCAGAAAACATTAAGCCGTTCACCACCTACCTGGTGTGGGTGAGGTGCATCTTCAATAAGAACCTGCTGGGCCCGTTCGCAGACGTTCTTACATGCAGGACCTAAAACAAATGCAAAGAAAATTTGTTGCTGTCAGCAATGAGCCTGTGATAACAGTTCGTTGATGTGGATGCGGGTAAATGTTTGGTTTGTTCCTGCAGTGTGAGAGCAGACTGAAGCCCCTGCAGTGACATTTCCACAGTCGCCACCAAGCACACGGTGACTGCTAAATACAGATAATATCTCTGGATGAAGATGCATTTATTGTATGACAAAGAGAAAATGTTGAATCACTTTGTTTCTGATCAGTAGATTTATTTATTAAAAATAATATATGACAATGTTATTAGTCCAAACACTGGTTCTTTATTTTTACAGCTTGTTTGTGGTGAGAAAGAGAATTTTTATTTATTTATTTTTTCTTACTTGTCCAACATCTGTGTCCCACCTCGGTGGCTTATTTCCTTCAGCCGTGTTAGATCATCGTATACTGGTCCAAACCCAAACCAACTTATTCTCCAACACTACAGTGAGTATATGCTCCCGCCGTGTCACAAATCGGATGTATTTAATCCATCATACTCCCATTAGTTATGAAGTTTGAAACATTGTAAAACAAAAAATTGTAAATGAAGCATCACGCCAGTGTTTCTGTGAATAAAACCTTAACATTTGGGCTTTAATCATGATAAAGAATTTTATGTCTTTAAATTCTTCCCTGATGTCTCATAATTTATTTCCTCTAATTGACAGCTTTCTGTCTTTTCACAAAGTTTTTATAAAGAAATGTGAAGCCTGATGGGGAAAAAAAAGATTTAAAAAATCTTTGCTGTCTTCGCTTAGTTTCTTTTTTTTTTGTTTGGTTTTTTTATCTTGAGTTTAAAGAAGTGATTTTATACCGTCATAGAAAGTGTTGATCTGTACGTTGTAGCTGAGATGTTGGATGATGGAGAGGCGCTACCTGGACAAAACACTGCCACCAACACAAGTCAGTCTATGCTGTTAGATTCACCTGAAACCTTTCCATGTCAAGACTGCAAAGACATTTTTAAACCTCTGATGCGGTTCTGCATGTTTATTTAGTTTTTGTTGCGAGTGCAAAATTAAATGAGTAGATGTTTGTGTTAATTAGATTTCTTTGTGACCCTCCTCCTCTTTGTATTCATTAAATAAATCCAGTCTGTTTACTTAAAAACAAATGGTTGGGTTTTTATTATTCAATAAAGTATTTTCATTCAATACAGTATCTGTTCTTGTCAGTGGGATGTATTATCTATATTTGAAACTAAAGATGACCAATGTCTAAATGTCTTAACCTTTAAAAAAAACACACGTTCGGGTACCAACACGGTACCCCACAGGAAAGTTACATAAAAATGTTTTTTTTTCACTTTGTTGACAGATCTTTTTGACAACTTCAGACCGAAGCATATATATAGTTTATTTTAACATATTTGTATATATTTTGGGGGTTTTGCTTTTTATGTCATAAGAAAACCCTAATTTCTTTTCAATTTTTTTCCAAAGATGAGGTGCAAACTGCAATATTTTATGAGGTTATAACAGCCTTGACTAGGTCCATGATAAATGACGACACTGATGTTGGAGATATGAGCATTTATTGAAAGTACCGACGTTCTTCGCGTTCGAGAACCAATATGGTACCCCGCATGAAAGTGTCATAAATATGTCAAAGCTAAATATTTTTTTCTTTCATTTTTTCATGAGATCTTTCTAATAACCTCAGACCTAAGCATATACATGTTTTTTTGTAATATATTTTTAGAAGTTTTTATGCCCTTTTGTTATATAAAAAAAACCCACTGATTTTTTCAATGAGAAACACTAAAAATGCATTTTTTTTCCCCAAAAAAATTATAATGCAAACTGAAAGATTTGAGGTTGTTACAGCCTTGACTGGATCAATGTTAATGAGAACATTGATTTTGAATCATTAAAACTTTTGCAGATATGAGCGTTTATTGAAAATACCCAGATTGAATTAAAAATTTCAAACCAAATATTTTTTTTTTCTTTTTTTTACTTGAGATATTTCCATTAATTTCAGTCCTAAGCATATACATAATTTTTTGCATTATATATATGTATTTCATTGTTTTTATGCCCATTTGTCATAAAAACCCCAAATTATTTCAATGAGAAAAACATGCATTTTTTTGTAACTCCTCAGCAAGGGAAAAAGAAAAAGATTATCAGTGATGACAGTGTGGCCCTCTAGTCCATCCGTGAGCTCTAGTACAACCCGCATGCCTTGGTTGTACTCCCTCTGTGCTCCAACAGACTTCCCTGTGTACACCTGGAGCCTCCAAGTGTATAAGGTTGCCACATCACAGAAAGCCCAGATTTTCAATCCGTACTTCCCAGGTTTGGAGGGCATATATTGTCTCAATGGACAGCGGCCCCTAAAAGGGACCAGCTGTTCATCAATACAGATATTCCAAACTGGGTTGAACAGCTTGGGGATGCGGCCACTCCACAGCTCCTTGATTGGGATCAGTTTGTCTCTTCTGTGGCGGTCCGGCTGGCACAGTCAGTCATCAAAATGCAGGGCCGAGTTTATCTCAGGAAATCTCCTTTGTGATATGATCACAGGAAAAAATGCATGCCCCGTCTCCTTGTCCCGCAGGTCTTTGGTCAACGTCTCCTTGTCTCGCAGGTCTTTGGTCAACGTCTCCTTGTCCCACAGGCCCTTGGCCCCAAGTAGCCCTGCAGCTCCTTCTGATTCACATCCTTCTAATCCTTTTCCTACCTCCTTTCCAGCAGGTTTGCAAAATGCAAGACCAGCTGCAGCTTGTCCTCATTCAGAAACAGGTCAAAGGCAGTCTCAGGATCGCTGATCCTGGCAAGCGCATAGTGAGTTGGTTCAGGGTCAAGACAGGTGGAGGGGAAAATGGGAGGGTTAGTTCCTGACTGGGAGACCATACGATTTTCCCATTTCTTGACCTCCATGGAGAGGTGTCCATTGTCTTCTCTTCTCCCTCTTCTTCCTCCTCCACCTCTTTCTCTTGCAGGAGTTCCTTTTGATCCCTCAGAAGAATCCTCGCTGGTCATCATCTGACCTAAAACCTGTTTTCTCTGTATTTTGGAGTTAAATGTGTAGATTTATTAGGTATTTTTGAGAAAAACATCATCACGTCAGTGTAACAGTATATCCAAAATATGTGATTATAATGGGAGTCAATGGAACCAAATCGGTACCAAACGCAAAGAACTTGTCTTGTACATATCTTCTGTTCTTTACATCTTGGGGAAAAAATTGTCATGGAATTATAAACATAATAATATAAGAAATATCCTTGTCAAGTTTTATACAATTAGCATATAAATTGAATGGAGATATTTAACTAAATATTCTGAAAGTACACATTTGACCCCCAAAGGTGCTGATGAATCTGCTTCACGGGATCTAATGAAGCTCTTTCCTTAGAAAAGACTGTTTATTCTATTTGAAGATGTCAAGACAAAGTTGCTGCAAGTTTTATACGTTCCCTGTTTCATCACACCTGATTCCAATAAATGAGTTACTGAGCAGGACTTGAAAAACTGATGGATCCATTTAATTTAAATAAGGTGTGTGAGAAACATCTAAAATCTGCAGGAATGCGTCTCTAGGACCAAGCTCTCCACTGGGTTTACATTTTAATAATGCAACACTGCAACTTACATTCAAGAGAAATTGTAAGCTAAGGTGTATCATGCACTCATCGGTAGTTGCTTTGCATTTGCATTACAATCTGTTATGTAGATGCACCAAATAAAATTGGAGGTGAAATGAAAAATAAAGACATGAATTATTGGTGTTTCAGACTGGGCCCTTTAAGAACAGTTTAGCTGAGAGTGGAGTAAATTGAGCCACTTTTTACATTTACTGTCTTCCAGCCACGGAACAAGATGGAAAACATCTGCCATTATTAAAGGATGTCTTCAGTCAATGGAAATAAGAACATACCTGTCAGAGTGATTCAAGTGTGGCCTCTCAAAATAAGTGGTCTTGTGGCTCATCTTGTTCCACCTCAGAGTTAAATTGATCCTGATTTTAAATTATTTTTATTTTTAAAATAGAACTAATGTATATAGGTACACAACTAAATAAGTTAGCCTTAGTTTACCTGCTGAATCGCCTGCAGAACTGATCTTGTTAGTTTTAGGACCAGGAATCCTGTTTCTGTCTGCAAATTCAAACATCAGGTCACAGCATCTCTTTGCATGAATAAGACTCAGTGTGTTTTACATAAAATATTAAAAGGATTACAGCAAAGTGCAAAAGTAACATTAAGTAAAAAAAATGATAGAAGAAGAAATTAAATAAAGATCTGTCCAGTTCTGCAAAAAATATACTCTATCTCCAGTGTTAATCACAATTTTCATAGACCAGATGTCACACCCTTACCTGGTCCAGCCAGGCACCACAGCCACCACACCCTGGACCCCTCATCATTCATACCTGCTCCCGCTAATCACTCCCCTAACCTAAAAACAGCATGAATCGTGTGAGGAGGAAGAGGTATGAATTCCCCGACGCAGGCCCGACTTTTTCCAACGAGGAGGAAATGATGAGCTGGCTGAATCAGCTGATCGCCCTTCGAGAGAACTCCCCCGACTCGTCACTATTCCAGGGATCCAGATGGGCGATCCGGCGAACCCCAGCTCCCACGCCTGAGTTTCCAGTGTCGCCACCAGCTCTGCTACGTCTAAAGCCCCTGCCACGGCCTGGTCCTGTTCGGCTCTGCAGCCTCCCACGCCTGCTCCTTGGTCCAGTTCACTTAAGCGTCCGATGCCAGCTCCTATGTCCACGCAGCCTCTGGTGGTTCCTGTTTCCAAGGGGGTCTCTGCTCCAGATACTCCTCTTCTGCCTCCTGTTGTCGACGCCACCGAGGCGATCGCTCCTCTTCCGCCGCAGGCACCTGGGCTCACCATGAGAGCTTTGGTCAGTGCTCCTGTCAGCATACGTCCATCTGTGCTCCAGTCCCGGTCTGCACGTCCGCCTGAGGTCCCGCTCCAGTCCGTGCAGCCCTCTGGCCTTCCACCAGAGTCCGGGCCTGCATGTCCGCCGGGTCGTCCTCCGCCGTCTGGAATCAGGCCCTGGAGGGGGGCGTACTGTCATGCCCTCACCTGGTCCAGCCAGGCACCACAGCCACCACACCCTGGATCCCTCATCATTCAGACCTGCTCCCGCTAATCACTCCCCTAACCAGTCACACCTGTTTCCCATTCACCCATCCAGCATATATACTCCAGCTCCACATTCACTCCCTGTCGGACCTTAACCTACGCACTACATGGACTTATCCTCTTCCCCAGCTCAACTCTGTGATTCTTGTTCCTCTGTCTGTTCCACCGGTCTCCTTCCAGACAGAGCTCATTCATCTGATCCATAATGTTCAATAAAGTCTGGTTAACCTTCCTCCTGTCTCCGAGGGGTCCATCCATAACACCAGACTGGAAACAGATGCCAAGAGGAGAATCTTAACTAAAACACAGCACTTTGCATAAAACATTAAAAGCAAAAGAAACATTAAGAAGTACATTAAAAGTAGAAGATTTAAAGAAACTAAAGGAATGAAAGTAAAAACAAGCTAGAAAAATACATACAGTGGGTTACATATAAGAAACAGACATCAATGAGATATACATCATCATCATCATCCTCACTATCAATGTACAAACGTGCAAAATCTATTCAGAAAGAAAAGGAAAAAAAACATTAAAGGCTGTCAAAGAAAAAAGTTTTCAGAACTGATTTATAACAACTAAGGTTAGGAACAGCCTTCAGCTTCTCTGGTAGTTTGTTCCGCATAAAAAACGAAACTTCTTGTCTAGTTTAAACTTTTGGGAAGGAAAGCTCGACCCAGATGATAGAAGTCTTGGTGACTCATGTGACATTAGCAGGTCAGATGTATGTTATAAACCAGAACCATTCAGTCTTTTACAGCAGCAGAAACATTTTAAAATCAAGATAAGAAGACAACACACAAAAACGCCGAAATAAAGGCCAGAAGCACGATGGATGAGATCAGGGGCGTTTCCTGGACCTGGGAACATTCGGGGCTGAGCCCACACCCTTGTAGAGGAATCTTGTTGAACCAAGGCAGTAAAAAAGGCTTTTATTTAAGCTTTCTTGAGCATTGTGGTACCTTGTTTAAAGTCAACTACTCCATTATACAATATGTGTTATTATAATATGTATTATTTTCAAACTTATGGGCAAGACACACGGGAGGCGACGTTGTTCCTTCTCCATTCTTTTCCTATGGAAATGTAATTTACTGGGGTAAAATTGACTCAATTATATAGTTTTAATTATGAAATGTGCTACTCAAAGGTTTAAATGTATTAAATTTCTCCTATCTGGATAGTTGGAAAATATGCCTGCATGCAAATATTTGTGTATATGATAAATTTAGAAAGCAAACATAATAAAAACATCTTATTTTCCTGAGTAAATCCGGAAATGCAGAAACAGGACAGGTCATTCAATTATATGGTAGCTAAGCACTCAAAGTAAATCAAATTATTAAATCAAATGTGTCTAAATTTATATCAGGTAGCCTCATCTAAATCAATAAACAAAAAATGAATCCTCTAGCACTGCAAGGCAGCACCTGTGTCCGACTGGACTCACAGCAGTCTGAGCAGCACTTATCCATGATGTACCCTCCTGTTGTTCTCTCAGACGCAAGTCGCTTTGGAAAAATGCGTCTGCTAAATAACAATAGTAGTCGTAAAAATCACACTGACAAATCTCTACACGAATAACCACAAACATGAAACACAGCGGTCTTTGTACTCAGTCAGTACAAAAGTAAAACTGTAGATTTAATCAGTAGTACAGTCTAGTTTTAACCAGTGGTATATGCGGATTTTCCCTTCCCAGTCTCGAACAGCCCTGTCCTGGAGCAACACACACATACAACAACCACCAGCCTCATTAACACATAAAGTATACACCCACACAAAGGTGAGATCATGAAAGACTGGTTTTATATTCCAGATATAAATGTGAGCAACATGAGATGTGAAACGGTCTTTATAGCTGGACTTTAACTATTGACCAGCCAGTGACCTGAAGGTAAATAAAAACATCAACAATAAAGCTGTTCTGAACTAAAGCAGCGTCTAGAAACTAAACATCCAACACTAATGGGAAAGCCATTTCATTTGCTACACAACGCATACATGCGCGCCCGCACACACACTCACAGCAGCAACTCTTCCTTAGTGGTTTTGGGAAACTCGGGACCTTTTCCAGCGGTTATACCAGCGAATCATGTAGACTTCACCGCTGGATTTAAAGGTACAGTGTGTAGTTTTTTTTGGTATTTTGTTAGCAAAAATCAAGAATTGCTTTCATGAATACGTATTTTACCAAAGTCTAATCACAGCTTGTAAACAAGCCAAGGCGAGCGTGGAAGATTCAGCTTGCCAGCTTACATTGAAATGGAGGACCATCTATACTCTTTGCACGCAAGACGGAGGAAAAAATAGCAAAGAAAAGAAAAAGAAATAATAACTGGCAGAAAACGAGACTGTACATCGGTGGAGTATTTACCAGATGGAGGCAGCTGATGAGGAGAGAGATGTTAAAGCTAACGCGGAGGTTGCAGCTTTCTGCTGGATAGGTGAGTTAATGTACAGTACAGTAAACCCATGCTCTGAATAAAGTCTTATTCAAATATTCTGGGTAGGTTCCAAAATGGCTCTCTGCACATTTAATCCAGTCTGTCCTACCCACTACATTCACCAACATGGATGAAATTTGGCACACACATGCAGCATTTCACAACCTACAAAAAAGTCTCTAGGACCTGTAAGGTAAATCAAACAGGAATCGGCCATCTTGAATTGAAGCATGATTTTTGCTGTGATTTTTTTTTTTGCCTCCTAAAAAAGATATTATATCAGGCTAAAACTTATTCAGGATAAGCATAAGACCCCTTGTGCTTTAAAGTCATTGAAAACTTAACAATTTATCAATGGATGTGGCCGTGACGCTTGCTCACTGTTGATGTTTCACCCTTTAACATGAAGTCTTTCTTCTTGTCCCAAACACCATCCAGTGTCTATTAAACATAACATGTGACAACAGTGACCTCCTAGTTACATCTACATGTAAATATGCTTTCTTTGTCGTATAGTCCAGCCTACTGGAAACAGTAAGTCCTATATTTTCACCTTTATATACCTCTACAAACTAATCAAACACATCAATTTCATCCTATTTAAATACAGGAATGAAAATATAACTTAACTGCAGCATCAAGCCATAAAACAGGAAGTTGCTGTAACTCTGGACTTTGCTGACTTAAGCCACATGGAATTTCCCCAATGTGAAAAGCATCCTCCTTGTGAGGGACCGAGCTGACAAAGAACAAGAACACAGATGGCTTTAAAAGGAACGGGTTTTATTTACCCCCCCCAAAAAAATACTCACCAAAAAAATCAAGAGGTCAAATTAACAAACAAAACTGAAGGTATAACAGTTATTCAGTAACTTGCTGCTTAAGCTGCTTCAATACTGGGAGTCCAGTGACCCAAAGGTAGCTCAGGCTGGGATCGAGGTTAGGACGGGACGTAAGTGGAGAGCATCCGAGGCTGTGGGTGTGGCAGAGTCAAGGCTACGGCAGAGGGCACTGGTAGGCACAGTAGCACAAGGAAGAGCTGG
>JBAMHW010000006.1:30294074-30305671 GCA_037177495.1 Rhadinocentrus ornatus | reverse complement strand
AGCTGGTGAATGTGGCCGGAGAGAGGGAAGTCTGGGTTTCCCTGCTTAGGCAGCTGCCCCCGCGACCCAACTCTGGAAAAGCAGCAGATAATGGATGGATGGATGGATGGATGGATGGAAGTATAGTAAGTAATTCATTATATTTACTTGCTTCTTCTCTCAAAGGAGTCAGTAATTGTTAGTGATGGAGTTGCAGCATTATAAAAGTAACTAATTACTCCTGATAGTGACTTTTCCTATGCTCAGGTGACGTCATCAGGGCTTTGTCCCCCATCTTAAAAAATAAGACACTTTTAAGTTTCTCACCACTAAACTAAGTTAAAAACATGCAAACATGCTAGAAACAAATGTCTTTACCATGATAAGCTCACAGGAGGAGTAAAGAGTTGTTAAAACGTAAAAACACTAATAACTTAGACCTTCACAAGCTTCTGAACAACAAATGAAGTTTAGCTTTGCTCTAGCACCTGGTTCAGTTTCAGACTTACTTCAGTACTTACCTGGTGTTTGGTGTCAGTTTGTGCACCTGTCATTAATTTAAAAACTACCGATCATTAAATGTTCCTGAAGCTATTTTACAAACAGATGGATAAAGAAAGTCTACAAACTGTCAGCTGCAACTGCACCATCATACTCATTTACATGTTAGATATTTATTGTTATTATTTGTTTATCTGTGTGGCTTCATTTATGGTGAATTAATGTATTCTGATATTTTTGAAAGGAAAAGAAAGATTTCTTAATATACGAGATAAAATAATTCATTTAATACATCTTGTCTTAGCAATGGAAGCAATAAAATGTGTGGAAGTATGTGTATTTATTACAAGAACAATAAAAAAAACAAAAGCTTCACTGAATCCGATGGTAATGACACCTCTGAAAAGAGTGAACAGTCCTGAATGTGTGACAGAACAACGCTGGGACTCATGTTCATGTTGTGACTGTAGCAGTGTTGCTACTGTAGGGATTCACCCGGCTTAGCAACAGCACAGACTTGGATCTGGTTTAATGGGATTTTTTGTCGTATGGGAGAGAGACAAGGGGGCTAAAGTATTTTAGCAATCCACTTTTATCCCTACAAAACCAGGGATTAGCCTCCATGAAACCGATCATGTCAGAAACCAGGTACCAGCGTGGATAGGTTCGAAACCTCTACCGTCTGTGTTTTATGAGGACAGCGTAGCGACACAACTGGAGGATTAGACGTCAATGTATCGAACACACACCGATTCCCAATCCACACCTTCCTTAATTTTTTTCCCTTTGTAGTCCAGCGTTAATCAAAGAAGAAGCTCGACTTCTTCATCTGTCTAAACAAATGTTTCTCTTTGGCCTCGCACTGAATCCTTAGCCATCTTCTCTTCTTCCAATGTGAACTTCCTGCAACATGCAGTCAGCCTTTATCTGCGCACTCGCTACGTCTTGTTCTAGCTTTGGAGTGTTACTCTTGAATCATCATAGCGCCCCCCTTAGCCTTGTAGTATGTACTACAGCGGTTTAGTGGGGATGGTGAAGTTTTTCTCCTAGTTTTCGCCACCGTTTTCACACCTGACCCGGCTTTGGTGCCGTGTGGACATAGTCTAGAACAGACAGCCAGACTGTGTTACTGATGAGACCGCACAGAGACTTTAAACAGAGTTTATTACTTGGACTCACGAGTGATCACACTGAGAACCTGGAGCTAGAGAAAATGAAAGTCCATGATCGTCAGAGATCCTGGGAGTCGGGACTGGGCTGGGATGGTAGGAGGAAAGTCCAGTTTGCTAGTAACGAGGTCCAACGAGGACTGAGGAAGAAGCTGAGGTTTGAGAAGCCAAGCAGCTGATTGATCGCAGATGTCCTTCATCAGTATTGCAGAGATAAACTGCGGTGACACTTGGTTGCTGTGGGTGTAGATGTGACAGCCTGGCTGTCTGTTCTAGGCTCAGCACACTACCTGATATAAAGACAGATCATAATAAGACATGTAATACAGCTGTGCACATCTTCCTCACCTGCTGCTGCTCCCTGAACCACAGCTTCACCCTTCCCCCTACAGCTAAGCCAGAGATACGCCCACCAACACAGTGACAAAGGTGCATATTCTCTACAGGTTCTCTTTAAGGTATTTTTAAATTCAACTGCATGTTAAATTATTTACAGTAAAACTGAAAATCAGATCTGACTAAAGACCGAAAAGAAAACTTAACAGAAAAACTTCTACAATAGATCAAGGCAATATAAATGATGAATTAAAATGGAAGATACTTGTCGTGTGATTTTACTAATAAGAACTTGCCGAACCAGTGGGGATTGTAAAGAACATGAACTTATTGGACTGTGTGTGAGCTAAATAGTTATAGTCTGTTTCTTGTTATGCGCTAGATGAGGGTTAGTGTGTCAGCAGGGAAGCTGATGGTCTCTTCTGTCAGACTGCACCTCAACTTCGGCTTCAGGTCTGCAGCAGGAATCTTAGGAATGTCTGATGTGTGAGAGAGACAATCTGAGCTGATCTCTTGCCCTTCTTTGGGCAGAAAATCAGGGAGAGAGCATTGCAGTGTTGTTAAACATAGTTTTAGCTGGCTGTGCTCGTATGTGTCTGTAAATCAGAGACAAACATTGTGATTCTTTAAGACAAGAAATAAAATACTGATATTTTCTCACCTCAGTAGACTAATTTTGATTAGACCTGCTTGTAATCAAGACCTCCAAGATGCTCAAAATCCTTTATCTGTGTAACAAATTGCTCTTGAACAGAATGATAACCGCTTGGAGATTTGGAGATTCCTACTTTCAACCCAGTCATTCACACTTGACTGCAAAGTGCGTAGTGAAGGTCAAAGTCTACGAATAACCAAAAGGCATTTCTGAGCTAAGGTACTTTCTTCATCACCAGATGCACTTAGAGGTGCTAGATCTTATCAGAACCATAAACAGAATTAGGTGACGGAGGTAACCACTAAATTGAGATGTCTTGTTATTTTACTAAATAAATTGTGAATTTTTCCCTCATGTTTGTCCTGTCTAGTTGCAAAGCAGTCTTCTGACAGGAAGAAAGGCAGATCTGTGAGCTCTGCATGAAGCTATATAGGGGATGTTTTTAATCTAGTTTTTGTTTCTACTTTAACGAGTGTTAAGGTAAAATCTGAAGCTAGATTTAGCAAAGACAGAACTGTATGCATGCTTGTTTTGACCTTATTTTTTCAGAGAGAAGAGAGGGAACCTGTAGTCTGCCTCAGTCCCTCTGAGGAGTCACCTTTTCTTAACAGTCTGAGACATTTATAGTGAGACGGTCATGTCCTAACTTGTGTGTTTGTTTTTTATGTTCTTCCTTTATCTCAATCTAGACATGTTTGTATGTGGGTGCGATAAGTGTACGTTTTTTTCCTACATTATGGAGACACCAACAAAGGTATTTATGGGGACAACCAACTCATGGAGACTTGGTTTTAGGGTTAGAATTAGATTATGGTAAGGATTAGCGTTAGCCTTTTTGCTGTTCTGCTTAAGGTTATGATAAGGGGGGCCAGGGAATACATTGTGTTAATGGAGTGTTCCCAAAGTCAATACAGACCAGACGTGTGTGTGTGTGTGTGTTAGAGCTTCATCTGCATCGCAACAACCTGGTCAGAATGGTGGAAATACTATCCTGTGCTGACATTGTTGTTGTTGACAGTTATAATACATTCTCAATGTGTCTCCGAGCATTATATTTACATATCCTGAATTAGCCTGCAGGGCGTGGCAGGGACTGCATGTTCTGTCTGAGCTCAGGGTATGCAGCGTAAATGGAGAATGGTTAAGAGTTCACACTGTGCTATCCAAAAAGCCTTATAGTCCACAGAAAGATATCAATAGTGATGGGTGGATGGTTTTGCCCTAATGGCCAGCAGGGCATGACTCCTGTTCATGCAGAAGTTTTATTCTCAGTTGATCTGAAAACACAGTAAATGTCTCTTTAATGAATTTAGGCTTTCAGAAGCTAATTTCACATTAAACAGATAATAGTGCCATTTAGAGTATAGCCATAATTACTAACAATAAGGCCTTTTTTTCAATAAATATGAATAGTTGCCACAATTCTTACACAGATCTACCACTCACTTGTGATCTTCATTTTCAGGAATGATCAAAATGTTAAACTCAAGACTATAAAGGTAGTACAAAAACCAGTGGGGACAGGTTATTTTTTTTCCCTTAATCTTGTTTAAACTATACATTTAATGCTTTCATTGAATTTGAATACAAATTAAGAAAGAGTTATTCAGGGTTAGGGGTCATTCTTTTAATGTCTTTGGATAGGGCAAAGTTCCCAGTTTCCACCAGCACTACTTACATCCTGTCTCTTCTCTGAGCTCTCTCCAGCCAGTAAAAGTCAATCCAATGTTGACTCTAGTCTCACTTGTTGGTCATTTTCTCTCTTTAGTTTTCTCTGTCCGCCTGGGGCTTTCTGCTGAAACAGCCAAGGTGTACATCCATCCAAAACAGACAATGTGTTCATGTCCAGTTGCTGACATGTGATGTGATGACATAAAGTGTAATGCTTGGAATAGGAAAAAAAAAACATGTGAAGTGTGGTTTCCTAGCCTTCGGATGCTCCAGGAATGTACATTGAGAATGTCAATGTATCATTAAAGCGAGTCAGAAGCACAGCGTTTTAACGTCAGAAATATGTAGTGTTGCTTTAACTACCTTGTGTATGTGATATCGCAATTTTGGGAAAGAAGACAAAAAGCCTATTAATGCTAAAATATTTACAGTAGTAAGCATTACTGTATATTTAGCAGAGATGTTCACAAGTCCTTTTTTGCAAGTCCAAGTCAAGTCTCAAGTTGCTTTTATTTGTAATGAGTAATCTACAATGCTTGCTGTCTGGTCTGTTTAAAAGGTGCATTATAATATCCAAGAAATGTAAAATCTGTACTCACCCTTTATCTGCCTGTATTTGGAACAGCACTGATCTGTAGCTTAAATTGACTAATGCTCTGCCCCTCGCTGAGAAATTTCTTTGCTTCACTGAATTTGGAAATCCTGTAAATGAACATGGAAATTTATTCAGATTAGTAAATGTGCTCTTAACATAACTTAAGAGTTTTTAATGTGAACAGAAATCCATCTGAACCCACAGGGAAATTTAAAATACTAAAACTGCAGTTCACAACATTTTTTCATGAATGTAGAGATCCAATATGCTGCACTTTAGTGCAGGAATCCCCAACTGTCCTGCAGGTTTTAGATGTTTCCCTTCTACACCTGATCCACATGACACCTTGTTGTCAAGTTCTGCACAAGCCTCTTAATGACCCATTAATAACTTGACTCTTGGGACAGTAGCTCACGACCTCCACAGTTGGTAAAACTCTGCACTGGTGCATCAGAAAAATCTTACATCATTTTGAAAAGGGCTTGAAATAACTGATTACAGATAATATTAATTTTAAACAATAATATTCCTTACATTCGTAAACCAGCAACACTTGTATCTAAAAAACAGACCCAGTAAAACCACGTTGTTTGCAGTGGGTTTGATCCCAGCAGCCTGGATTTTTAAACCACAGACATTGAAGTTTGCTGGTCTTATTTTGGTCCCTCTTTTTTCATTTTTAAGTGCCTAAAAGTTACAGTGGCGCTGTAGCAACAGATGCGTTGGTGCAGCTATTGTTTTCACTGATAATACATACACTGCGTTGTGTAACGTTACATCAGTTTTACGTCTGGGGAAATTACAGCATGCAACACAGACAGGAGACAGGAGAAAATCATGAAAAAAGATTGTTTACGAGTCTCAATTCGTGAGTCCAAGTCAAGTCTCAAGTTATTTGAATCCCAATCTCTGATATTTAGTTTCCAGTTTTCTCTGTAGGATCACCTACCCAGAGCTTATTGCAGGACTACTTGTTCTGCAATAAGTACATTATCATTTATTATTTGACCTTTTGATTTCCTCTGTCTTTTGCTCATATTTGTGTTGAAAAGACTTGTATAAAGAAGGCCTTTTCATAGCATTTGTTCAGTTCAAGATTGCCGGGTTATAATGGAATACTTAATAAATAAATACATTTTCATTTCATTTGAAAGCATTTCAACATGGAATCCCAGAGCTGTGGTTTAAATGCTATTGAGCTGCCAGCAGAGGTTGTCACAGATTCAGACTGACAAGGAGAAGCTGGCATGACAGAGCAAACCATCTAAATACATCAATTAGTGAGTCAAAATTAACTGCATTAAAGCTCAATATACTGAATAATGTGGTACAGTCTGTTCTGATTAAAAGAATGGCGTATTTGTCATTTAAATGTCTTACTGAACTCAGAAATTAGATTATAGTTTGTTAATTTAGTTGATTTTTGCAATTAGATATAAATGGAAGCGACTGGGTTAAATCATGTGATATCATCTGATATCAATCACCGGATACTGAATCTGGTCAAATTGAATCAAAATTGTATCGTGAAAGAAATTGTGAACTGTGTGCATCCACGAAACCGATATATTATATTGTTGTCAAACTTTATCCGTAGCCACTTCACAGCTGATTACATGATGCTACACTGTCTGTTGGCAAGTATGGGAACAGTGGCACTGATATACTACATGCATGTTTTCAGGGTCTTGTATATTGTTTATCACACCAGATTTTAGTCAAAGTCAACTTTATTGTAAATTCTACAATAAAGGACAAACAAAGAATTGAAATTATAGTTCTCAGACTTTGGTGTGATGAATATTTACAGTGATACCTCGAGATACGAGTGCGTTGACATACAGATTTTATGAGATATGAGCTGTGATTCGACCAAATTTTTGCCTTAAGATACGAACAAATCTTTGAGATACAAGCATCCGGGCTAACACCGCTGAAACAAAGATCCCCAACAACTACGTGTGAGATACGAACATCCGAGCCGACGCCACCGAACAAAGACCCACAACAACAACGTGTGCTCTGTTATTCCCGCGTCTCCTATTCCTCCTAACTCCTCCGCCTGTTTACTCCTCCCTCAACCTCCCTGCACATCTTCCGTTAGCTCAAGTCATCTGATCTGGAAGGTAAATAATACACTTTATAGTAAAACCAGTTTATTATTTAACATTCTCTCTTATTACTGTATGAGTTTATACAATATTTGTTATTTATAAATACAGACACTGTACAATTTTCATATTCAGAATACATAAACAAAACAACTGGAGTGGAATTTTGCGAGCTAGAACGGATTAATGGGATTTCAATTCATTTAAATGGGGAAAATTGTTTTGAGATACGAGCAAGGTGACGGAAGGAATTAAACCCGTATCTCAAGGTGTTACTGTAAATGTAATTAGATAATTTATTAAAAGAAAAAACGGTTTCTTTAAAGTTTCAGACCTGCATTCTAATGCAGTCAAATTCCCTTATTTTCAAGTAATAAGATGTCATCCATCCTTTCTTTGACTTTTAAAGCCCTCATCAAAAACTCATTGAGTGTACTGACATTTAACTTTACAGGGCCCTAATGTGCAGCCCACAAACCTGCCACAGGAATTCAGACCACAACTTTCTCTGGAGAAGGCCGGACGCTTTGTTTGGATGGAGAGATTTTGTTTCAATGAGTTTATGTAGTTTCATTTACAGTGATTTTTCATGTTATATCTCTCGTAAGAATCGAAGGTCTGTTGAACTGCAAACATGACGCTGTGTTTGTCTGAAGATAGTAGATCCCAGACAGTGTAGGCAGCCAGAGGGTTCTCTGCTAACCTCCAAGCCGCAAAGGTTTCAGACAGATAATCTGAAAAGGAAACTGTTGTAAACCGCTTTCCGCCCCTTGGATTGAATATACTAGGACTTTAACTGCTGGCCCCAGACAGCAAAGGCAAAGTGAGACTGAGACTCTGGTTGCAGTCTCTTGTGAATCTGTTCTCAAACCACGGATCAAATTCTTCTCATAGCTTTGAGATGTCCAGAGAAGGAAAGCAGACTGCGACTTGTGTAGACTGTAGAGAACATCTTTAGGTCTCATAGAAACATGAGGACAAGAATAGGAGCCAAATTAGCAACGGAGCATGAAATTAGACGCTTTCCTACTCTGTCTTGATGTTTAAAAAGTGGCCCACCTCAGTTTAGATCTGCTCTTTTGCTGCACTCTGTTTCAGCAGCCCGTACTCCAGGAAAATGTGTGGTATTTATACCAGCAACACAGCAGGGGATCTAAATAGCAGAGATCTGAGGACAATGCCAGCTCTAGCATAAATAACCTCCAGGGGAATGGGCTGGACCTCGTTTAAAATGCTCTAAGCGAGGGAAGTTCCACATGTCAACAGGAAGTGTGGACCTGTAGAGTCAGCTTTTCTGCACAGAGTCCCAATTACAGGCCTTCCACTTCCTGACTGAAAGCTCTGCTCCAGTCTCCCTACTTCCTGGATTTGAGGACACAGCAGCAGAAAGACACAGAGGAAATCCAACATTCATGTAGCTTCTACGATACAATACTGATGACATTGGCAGTTTAAATAAAAAAAATTCTCTTTTTTTAGTTAAAAAAAAAAAGGATTTTTCGTTAATCTCTTGACTCATGTTTAAGATGTATGTCCTGTCATTATATTATGTCATTGATGATAACCAAAGTTTAAGCTTACTACAAGGGCACGTATCATTGGAATTAGACAATGGTAGACATAAACAGCCTCTCATGAGTTAGCTACCAAGCTAAAATAACTTGCTAGGTAATTAAGCTAACTCATTACTTCATGAGTCTTCAGTAGATTGTTTGGTGTTTAGAGCTCAGAGGAGTAAACCATGGTTGATGGTTCACCAAAAATGTCCTGGGAGTCTTTGCTTCAGTGCTGAAGAAAGGCTGCAGCTGTTGTAAGTCTGATTTCATGATGCCTGGACTCAATCCCATGACTTTGTTTTTAATTTTTCATGGTTTCAATTTCAAGATTTTTTTTTTAAAGGCCTGTCTAATTTTTCAACACACAACAGAAAAAAATTAACAGACTGTGAGTTTGGTGCTCTGCAGTCTGCGGTTGGACCTGAATGCTCTGCAGTGGAATGGAAATGTTGGTTTTAGCAAGATTTTTTCCTGTTATGGTGGGAATAAACTTTTTATGTCCTACCTGTATGAATTGTTAGTGCCAGTTTATAAAGTTCAGGTGGAACTAACAGCTCAGTACTTTGCGGTGAAATTACATCATACCATTATGCTTTTTATTATTGCACCAATTCAACAGGCCCCCGATTGTACACTGTCTTTTCTTTTTTATGTTTTTATCCTCTTATCTATGTTATTAATTTCCATCTTTTGATCAACAGTTAACTTGGTTTGATGTGGTTTTTTCAACTTACAACCCATGTCTAATTTCTGGGCTGTTTGTGTTTTTCAGAGGTGAAAGACTATGAGCCAGCGTTTGGGTCGAAAGTGCGAGAGCACCCCTGTGTGGAGAGCATGAAGGACAGCGTGCTGAGAGACAGAGGGAGACCTGAGATCCCTGACAGCTGGCTAAGGCATCAGGTCATTAATGAAAAACATGTTTCTTCATTTTAAATTCAATAGATTCAAGATTTATTCTCATTTAGGCAGTGTGGAGTTATAAATATAATGAAATGTCAATTTACTTGCCTGCTGTGGTGTAGATTGTACAGGCAATCAGTTCCACCTTGCTAGTACCGGGTTGGACACCTTTTTCCCTCAGAACTGCCTTAAAAACACATTACACAATTTTTCAACCTTAAAACTCCGCGTTCTGGACTCTTTGATGGCACACTGACATCTATCATCTGCATTCCTGGAGCCGTCGCTGCACAGCAGCCTCCCGAGGCTGAGAAACCACACTACAACTTATTTATCCGGGACGCCGGATCAGGGAGTTTCTCATGCTGGCATACGGATATAAACATACTGGCTGTTTTGAATACTCATCGTGGCTGATTCAGCAAAGAAACACAAGAAGACATTATTGGAGGAAAAAAGGAAAAGAAAGCGAGAAAGGGACAGTTTGTTAAATAAATGCAACATAATAAAAATATTTAGTTTATTATTAAACTGCTGATCCTAAACTGAAAATGTGAATTCCAGATGATATAAGCTGTGACTCAATAAAATCTGTGGTTTCTTTTCCCTCTGCAGGGCGTGGCGGTAATCTGCGCCACCATCAAGGAATGCTGGGACCACGACCCTGAGGCTCGGCTTACCGCCCACTGTGTCCTCGAACGCATCTCTGAATGTGAGGATGAGCTGGACAAACTGTCAAGCCGCAGCTCCTCAGCAGAGAAGATCCTAGACGAGCTGAAGATTCCGATCACAGTGGAGATCCCAGAGCAGGAGGTGAAAATAAGCGAGATACAGAACATCATCGCTGTTGACTGTTCTGTGAGTGACAAGAAGTGAGGGAAAGCTCTACGTCTTCGTGTACTTGCAGCAAATGCCTCCCTGCAGGCAAGTTTGTTCTGATTTGATGGGATTAAGTATGGCAATGTTGAAGAGCTGAGCTCTTGCCAGACTTTGAGCCAAATACAAGTGTCAGTAACGAATCTTATCGACGCCAGTAAAAATAAATGTGGGACATGCCACTTTCAACATGTAACTAAAGGTCATGATCAGCTCAAAAGCAAAAATTCAAAATTAACTGGAAACTTCTATAGATTTACGGAATCAATCAGGGTTTTCCTCTAAACCAAAACGTCTCTGTATGAGAAATAAATAATGCAATATGAAACTAAAGATGTTGGATTTGCACTTTAATATGACAAAATTATCTGTTACAAATGCCTTATTTACACGTTTCTGTATTCTAACATGCCTCTAACATGCCTTTGTGCCTTTAAGCAAAGAAGTTGCCTCAACACTAACAATGCAGCAGACTCCATCCTTGCCAGCAGGTTATTAAGAATGAGTGTGTATGAGATAACAGATGCTTATGTTGTTTGTACTCTCCCACACATTAACCTTTTCTTTTTTCCTTTTGCCAGATGAACACGTTGTACATAGGGACAGTCAGTGTACAAATTAAATAAATCAGTCAAAAAGGGAAAGTAATCCTACTAAAGTGCTTGTTGGACAGAGATTTTTTTTTTAAACTTTATAGGGATGTATATCTTTAAAGTGTTTGTTTTGTCTGTATCAATAAGCTGTTTGCCAAATATGTTTTAAATTGCCTTACAATACAGTATGTGTCATATGTAAGATATTGTAAATCTTTTATGAATTAAAGATATTTCTGTATACTGATGCTGATCTCAGTTATTTTTTATTCCAAGAAATCTGCATGATATTTTGGAAAGTGTCACCTAAGATGCAATCTTAAAACTCTTTTGCTGGATTAGATCCTCTTACTTTCATTCAGTTAGATTTATGGTTTCACTACTCAGAAAAGTAGGAAGAGGATAGGATCAAAGTCTGAACAAAAGGCAATGAAAATGTTTGTGCTTCACTACTTACAACATCCATGAAGAGGCTAAATAAAAAAATATGGGTAAGAGGGGTCAAAGCTACAGATTCCATAATATATATTTATATATATATATTTATATATACAGTGAGGAAAATAAGTATTTCAACAACCTGCTATTTTGCAAGTTCTCCCACTTAGAAATCTTCGAGGGGTCTGAAATTTTCATCGTAGGTGCATGTCCACTG
>JBAMHW010000006.1:30267354-30280451 GCA_037177495.1 Rhadinocentrus ornatus | reverse complement strand
AACCTTTGTAGAAAAGAGTGACTAAAAGCCTCAGCTGTCAGAGGGTGTTAGAGCTCATATGAAGAGAGTCAGGCACACGTCGATGTGGAAGAAGAAAAAGTCTGAGAGTGTGAGGATAATGAAGAAGTTCATTCAGAATTTTCTGATTCTAAAAGTCAAACTGAACATTGCCTTCATTCAGAATATAAACTATAAGAAGCACCACAGAAGGCTGCTGGAAGACTCCCTCTGACAAATTTGTCTAATGGATCTAACACATTAACCATACAGTTTAGACTTCTTTTAAAAACCTCAAATATATCCTGGGTCAGTTTGGGCGCCAGAAGGTCTGGAGCCAGCCTAAGGCACAAGTAGCCGGTTGTTACCGCCCCCGCCCCACCCCACACCACCACCACACACACACCACCAGGGGTCCTCAAAGTTTGCTTGAAATATCTTGATTTTAAAATAAATTGATCAAAAAACAGGCCCTGGATGAACTGTCCATGGTGGCCCTGCTTCTCACCTAGTAGCTGCTGGGACAGGGTCCAGCTCCCCCACGAGCCTGCATTGGAATAAGAAGGTATTAAAAATGGATGGAAAAACCGATTAAGAAGAAAAAAATCACAGAATAATTTAAATAAAAATTCACACCCAAAACTCGATTCCTATTCTAACCATGTCTGTGTGCCAGTAAAACTGGTTTCTGCATCCTGTGTCATGTGCACGCAAAGCTTGTTGTGCAGCAGAGCAAGGCAGACGCCTAGGGGTTCGCTAACATCAGCAGACAAGGACAAGCTGGTTTCAGTTTTAAGCAGGTTCCATGCTGGGCTCGCCTGAAAGGCAGAGGAGCTCCCCTAAACACATCCAGCTGAGCCCTACAAAATACTCCGCTTTCAGTTACGTTTCATTTTTCAACCTGGTTCCTGCTAAAATCGCTTTAATTTATCTGCGGTCTGTAGTCATTCTTCTTCTTCTTCTTTTTGAATGAATATATTAAACCTCAAAGGACGCAGGTGGTCCGCTGTGTTCCTTCAGCACCGTGGACAGCAGCGTTGTTTGTTTGTTGTGTGAGCGTCCAAACAACAAACGCTTCATGTGCTCATTTTTCTGCTTGTTAAAGCACTTCCCGTCCCTGATTCAACAAGCGGCATTCAGTAGTAGGGTTTTTTGGTAGTCATCCTATTTTTGACCGCGCTACGTGCACTAATATATGCGCGTGCATGTGGCTTGCGCAGTCGCGGTGCACGCCCGAAAATTTAGTCTCCTCTGGTGTAATTCGAGTCCTGGTTTTGTAGTGGGAAATATTTTTGCACACAATTCTTATAGCTTTGTTCCAATTTTTAAAAGCAAACGTGATTAACTTGTTTAAATGTCTGCTGATGTTTCTCTTCACATATAAATTCAGTATGCCACGTGCACACGCCACACCGCGGATTGAAAAGTGCAAATTACAACCAAACCATTTTTAATGAATTTCTTCCCCATTTAGGTAAAAAACTAGAGCCAAACTGAGATGTAAGCAAACTGCAAATAATGCAAATGAATGTGTGTGTTATATTTACAATGTATGAATCCATCCAGCACCAATAAAATGTAAGCACACTGTGAAAGTGGTCTGGAGGTTCTCCTAAATCACACTCTGCTCGGGGCTTCAGAGGAGTGTTGCTTAATGAAGGTTTTGTTCATGCATTTTGAAGGCTTTTTTCTTTCTTTCTTTTTTTTTACAAAAACATCCTCACCCTCTAAAAAATTGGGATTTTGCACGTTTAGCAGTTATTATTCTTTTCAGACTAAACTTAGTAGAATTGGGATCATATAATGAACTGAGTTTAATTACCACGAGTTTCTGATCGGGTGGAAATAAGTAGATCCGAACGCCCTGTGATGGATATGAGAGAGTAAATATTCATGGTTCTGGATACTTATCAATAAGTTTGTTGGTCCATTAGTAATCACATTTGTTTTCCCTCGAGGTACTCGGTGATATTAACTGATTTTAGATAATATGCTGTTGAAATGTTTCCCAATTACAGCGTATTAATTTGGAAGTTTATTTAGCTCAAAAATGCAAGACTAAAATAAAAATTAAAAAACGTATTCTTACCGTTGAAGCGTTTTTCCGTGCTTGATGCCATTTTCTGTATCTGTGAGTGATGAGTTATGTAGGATTCCTGTATTTATACATCTCACTGCCTCCTACTGACGCCTCGGTCATGCGTTCCCCAGCCACAGACTCAATTCCAGTAAATTTCCACTTCAGCTCAAACGTGTCTCAGCATGGAAAAATTCCGATAATAATGTTGTTCGACAAGTCGCAGTCAAACGGCTGGTCGGACCTCTCCTCATGCAACAATATTCTTTACTAATTGATTTCTCTCTTTCTGATTTCTGTGCTCACACAATGCCATTCTACCGGCATTTAATCGAGTTACTCTTTTTAATAAAGATCACTTTTCACTCCAAAACAAATTCTTCTGTAGAGAGCCCACAATTCAGTTCACTTCAGCAGATTCAAGTTATTTTCATGACAACGAATGAGGAGTATTAACAGGTATGAAGAAGTGTCTGTGGAGCTGAATATTTTTGTAATTTAGTTTTGAGTTATGCGACTCTTGTTTCTGTTGATGAGAAACCTCATGAACCTAATGTAACCTGAGCTGCAGGCACGTGCAGAGGTGGGGGCTAAAAAGGCTGGAGCACCTGCCCCTTTAGCCCTTTGACCCCCAAAGTGCCCTCTTCTCAAGGTTTTTTTTTTTTTTTTTTTGGTGGGCAGGCTCTAAATTCTGCCGTGACACGCGAAGCTGTCCAGTCATGAGAATGCTGCAGGGCCTGATGTAACACACTGGTGCAGTGGGTGGCGGTGTGCACCTACAGAGACCTGCAGGTGGCTTTCTCTGCCGTTTTGGGGGTACCCAGCTACTCTTTCCATCAAAACTTACAGGTTTCTCTCTAATAAACTGAATGTCCTGAATGTCTAACAGAACAACACTGGGACTCATAACCAGAAAACAAAAAAGGATCAATCTGATGGAGGAAAGTGATGTTTCCATCTGCATATGGGATTGTCATCCAGATTAATACCGCTGCATTTAAAATCATAGCCTACTTATTATATTGCCTCCGCAGCCAGTGACCTTTCTACGTGAATTTCTACCACCTCAGCTTTTCTCTCATCATCCCATTCATAGTTGACACGTAAATGCAGTCATCTTTACTTCTGCGCACATGAAGCCCAAACTGTTCTTTATTTCCACACTGTGGTCAGACAGATCACCTGGAATGTTTCTGCAGCGTTCCACCGTTCAGGATGTGTTTATCCAACATATTCACTGCACCAAGACGGATGCGGAGGATGAAAATCTGCTGGGTAATTTATTTTTGGTGCCCTGACCACAAAGCTGCTGCTGCAGCCGAGAACACGACTTGTTACAAAAATCACTAGAGGCTGAGAAACTCTGGGCTGCCCCCTGGTGGATGTATTGACTAACAATGACATGATGTGATGCCAATAAACACATTCAAGTGTGAGGGCAGTTATGTTTTCCCCCCTTAGCTGCTCAGACCACAACTTGGTCCATCTGCCTCCTGTTTATATACCCATGGTGATGTGAAAATGTGGTCCGAGGAGGCTGGTGAGGTACTGAGGGACTGTTTTGATACCACTGACTGGGAGGTGCTCTGTGGGCCACATGGACAGGACATTGACAGTTTAACGGGTTGCATTACTGATTACATTAATTTCTGCGTAGAGACCCCTGTGCCCACCAGGAGGGTGCGGTGTTTCTCAAACAACAAGCCCTGGGTGACTTCTGAGCTGAGAGCCCTGCTGCTAGAGAAAAGGAGGGCCTTCAAATCTGGGGACAGAGAGGAACTGAGGAGGACGCAGAGGGATCTTAAAAGAAAGATCAAAGAGTGCAAGGACAGCTACAGGAGGAAAATGGAGGATCACCTGCAACAAAACAACGCAAGGGAGGTTTGGAGAGGACTCCAAACTATATCAGGGCAGGGCAAGGGCAAGAAGAGGGATTCTGCACCTGAAGACAGAGACTGAGCTAACAAGCTAAATCTGTTTTTCAACAGATTTGATACTGGGTCTACTCTCAACCCCCACTACTCTGAGTGGGACAAGAACAGACTAAACAGACTGGTAACAAGAGCTAGCTCAGTCTGTGGCTGCCCCCTGGATTCCGTTGAGGTGGTGGTGGAGAGGAGAATTCTGGCAAAAATGTCCACCATCATGAACAACACCTCTCACCCCCTGCATCAGACGGTGGGGGACCTAAGCAGCTCCATCAGTGACAGATTTTTACATCCTAAATGTAAAAAGGAACGCTTCCGCAGGTCCTTCATCCCCGCAGCAATCAGACTGCATAATGCTGCAATATAGTCTATCGTATCACTGTAACCCACACTTACGTTACAGTAGGACTGAGCTAATTATGCATTTTAGGGTTCTTTTATTGTTTTTATTGTTTACTGTTTTTGTTTTTAATGGTTTTATCTCTTGTTGAGCTGCTGTAATAGTGAATTTTCCCCACATCAATAAAGATTGATTGATTGATATATATTTGAAAAAAATATTAAAAGTAGCATTTTTCTAACGCAACAATATTCCAGACCAGCGAGTAAACAAACAGCTTTAATTTAGTCAAAAATGCCATTTTTTCCCAGAAGCAGCACGTAACATGGTGTGATGTAAAATGCGCCATTCAAGGACAGGTGAAAACGCTGTATTTTATGCTGCTCTGGGGGAGTTCAGAACAGTGTGAAGTAAATAGCGAACCGTGCTCTTCTGAGCTTGGTTGCTGATTTGCGACAGTCTTGTGCGCAATGAATTCTGGGAGAAAAGAGGCCATGAAGGATGAACACAAGCAGCCTTCGTTCCAGGAATTTCGGTGTGTAGGAAAGACCAAAGTTGATGGAATTATGGCGGCAATACTTGAGGATTTCCATGTAAGTGATGGTGAAGAACAGTTAAGGTTTGTCTGACAAATAAATTATGTACATATTTTGAAATCATAAAGAGATCACGTACTAGGTACACTTAGTTAGCCCCAAAGCATAATTTCCCTACTCTACTCTCCAAACACTGTTGATTCCCTGTGCATTATCATAACCTTAGGATGACTTAGGCCAGAGGTTCCCAAACTTTATCTGCCCTTTTCATCGAGCACAATAATGTCCCACCATCATGACCACATGCACCCTAACACTTAGAATTAAATATAAGAAGAAGAAATGTTCTGTGAAAAATTCTTTAGTTTGTTGGCTGCTACTTCATTAATTATAGAAAAATCATGTCAGTGGTGGAGGAAAGTATGAAGGTAAAAGACAGATCAGAAAATATTGGTGTCTCTGCCAGACAGAGCTACAGCACTGTCAGCAGAGTTTGATGATGCACATCATGCACATCAAGAATGAAAAGCCCTCTTCAGGGTATGGGATTGTCAAACGGAGGTCGAGGTCCGTGGGAATCCACGTCCACTGAAGGAAAGTGATGCAAAGAGTTGACTCACTCAAAACTGACTGGATTAGACTGGATTGAACACACTCTGTCAGGGGACTCCTTTCACACTGCATGTGCACACTAATCACAAACAGATCAGGAAAGTATATATTGTTGATTATTAATTAATTAATTAATAATAATTAATGAGTTAATGTGAAGAAAAAAGTTCCTCTTAGTGATCTAGGGTTTAATTATGTGTTTGGTAGGTAACACTGGTTCTTCTTGGTGCAAAGAAGAACTACTTCAGGAAGGTAAGCTATCATGTCATTGGGGGGGTTAACAAAAAGGTTTGTTTTGTTTTTTTAATATCATTTTTACTTACTTTTTTGCATTATTTATTAGGGGGTTGTACCATAATATAGCTTAATGACATCGTAGAAAGAACCAGCAGGAGGCTATTCAAATATCAAATGTGCCTGTGACTGCAGTGACCAGAATATTTTCTTTTGCCTGTCATAAGATTAAGGGTTGATTTATGAAAGTCCGATCGTACGGGCGATGTGATAATGCAACAAACAACCGTGCATCAATAGCATTTGTTATCTTAATAAAAAGCAACTGAAAAGCATTGCTTCCCTTCAAGGTAAGTTTGTAGATACGATGGATATATGTTGTTTTATTTTTAAAGAAAGATCTTAAGCATAGAGTTTTGTGCTATCATTTTTACTGTTTGAAGGCAAAAGCCACACCTGTGGTGTTGTCTTGTGTGTCGTGTAAAAATGATGCACAACAACAAATATGAATGAAATGAAATCATGTGACACTCTTCAGGTCCAGCTTCATGCACACATAAACTTTCCCCCAATGAGTTGTCTGGGGGTTTTTTTAATAACGGAAAAATGTGGAAACCAATCAACATGTTAGGTTAAGCGTACAGCAGTTTGAAGAACGAAATAAACAACACTGATCTGTCTGAGGGAGGCACAGGAGAGAAACTGACTTGGTCAATGTGACTGCTTCAAATCTTTACATATTTCATCCCACGGTATATTTCATGCACCTAATGATGGCTGCTATTTAGGCCTGAACAATTATGAAAAAAAAATCTATTGCCATTGAAATTCAGTTAGCAGTTTATTCTTTTAAATTCCAGCTTCCGTTCAGTGTTGATGCAGAATTATATTCTTTGCATGAGATGGCGCATTACTGCATGAGATATTAAGACATGAACTTCTACATCAAATATGTAAAGTTGATATATGAACGATTAGATGTAACTTGTGCCCAAAACACTGAAGCCTAAAGGTTACATTTCCTCTACAGCAGGTTTATACTTTGTCTTTATAGTAAAAACTAAACAGGCTGATGTTATTTATTGTATGTACACCACAAAATGTCATTTCTTCTTCTGTGTTGGACACAGCGGAGTCCTGCCTCGATGCCACACACAGACACATGGGCACACACGCAGCTAGACACGCTCTAGCCAGCAGACAGAGAACGCATGTCGGGATTCTGTCCCTTCATCCACCTGAAAATCAAATAGAAATCAGTGTTTTTTAAACTTTCCCAGGGAGGTGAAGATTGGAAACACTGAATCTATCTAAACTGTATTACAGCTTAAAATAGATGTAAGATTCTTTATAGGCGTGGGAGAAAATAAAGATCAACCAGAAAAGCTATAGTTCAGTAAATGATTGACAGATTGACCTGCAAGCCACCATGTGCCATTATAAAACTGCTGACAGGGCAGGCGGCAGAAGAGAAGCCTGATAAAGATGGAAAATTCCCAGAGTTTAGAAGTCAAAGTCTCTTTAAGTGGGTAAAGAGTCTGTTTGTTTGAGAAATGTTGTGCGTGTGTGTTGGGAGATTTGTGTGGGTGTGGAAATTTTTATTACGTCCATGTCTGTAAGACAAGGGTTAAACACAGAGCAAAACATCTGGATAAAAGGACCCTGAAAATCTGAGGTCTGAGTCTTTTCTCTTCAACTTTTCACTCAGCATGTCAGAAAAAAATCCTATTTAAATGTGCCTGTGCACAAACGCTTATTCTTTGTAATTATTATCGATGGTGTAAATAAATCTATACTAGTGATGGAAGCTTCCTGCCTGCTGCCTTTTGACCCGGAGACACGAGGAGGAGAAAGATTTCTTGGGTCTGTGTTCTGCCTTTTCTAAAATATAGAAATTGGTTGAAAGAAAACGCGAACATGCGTCAACAGGTTTTATTAACATCAACACATTATCTGAGAGACTCGACTCCATGATTAATCGTTCAGCCCTAGTTTTAAATGTTTTACTTGTTTTTGTTTTGCTATAAAGATCAATATTCAAAAAGATATTTCTAATCTGAAGGCATTTTTTCTGGGCTAATAAAGGATAAATTAAAAGAAAGAAGAAAATTTTATAACATTCCCGCAAGAGTTATTCTGTTTTTGTGGGAGTACTGTAAATATAATTTATACAACACTTAATTACTTAACATTTTTCTATGTTTTGTATTAAACAATAAAACTACTTAATAAAAACTACTTAATAAAAACCGTTTTCACCTCTTTGTGGATATACAGTACTTTTCTGATGTGATTTACTTTTTTTTCTGATTTACAAAATATTTCTGATGTGACGTTTAGGTTTTATAGCTCCATTTTTTGATTGATCCTCATTACAGAGAACATGTACTTATATGTTACACAAATATTATTTTGTCAGTTTTTATGTCATGTTAAGATATTTGCACACAAACACCTGATGGCAGTACGCACTGTAATTCACTGATTGTAATGTTTGGTCTTCTTTGTAATTCCCTACGGAGTCAGAGGTGATTTAGGAGCTGAGATTGTTGAAATAAAATAATAAATGTTCACAGTCTGTGGAAGCGTCATCTCAGGAGAAAAAGATAAAAGCTTCTGTCTGACAGCTAGGTTTAAATAAAGACGTTGACTGTTGCAAACATCTCATGTCAGTGTTGTGCATGAGTTCGAAGAAGGCGTTCATTAAGTTAATTCTTCTGTGAACGCTAAACTGAATTAAACGTGTTTGCAAATAAAGAACTTGAACTTGAAATCGTTGGGATTATGTGACGTCCTGCTAAAGTCACTGCCTACATTTTCTCCGTTATACACCTGTTACTGGGGCCGGGCGCATCCATCCAAATATCAATACAATCGATATCAGGGCTGAGAAGATGTCTGTTTATAATATTTATATAAGCTGAAAGAATGGCCATCTGTTACTCTGAACAAGGTATTTCAGACTAATAAAACAAAATAAATACCATTTTTGTCCTTTGTCCACACATCTGTTCCACCAGCATGTCTGTTCTGTGTGATAGTTTCAGGTCTAGTTTAATTGATCTCATTGCAAAACATTTCTTTTCTTTCTAAAGTGCAGTATTTTATTCTGGCTTCTAACCCCCCAAAAAATGTAAATGAATAAATTTTGAGAAGCATGAGCTCGCACAGTGGAGAGGAAAAAAACTTTAACAGGAAAGAACAATTCCAACAGAACTGGAAAGGGCGACAATCTACCTGAGTCAGGAGATGAGCTCTAAGTTATCATAAGGCAGCTCCAATATAATATATTCTGTTTTCTTTTTAGTTGTATGTTTCTTTTTTTTCCCCCTTTTTTTTAAGCATGTAGTTACCTAGTAAAAAATTTAAATATAATTCCTGTAGTATGTTGTCTGGACAGTTGATAAGGACCTAAGGTGATTGCTGACCTTAGTTCTAAGTTAAAGTCCACCTTTGACTGGGATGAATAGATAAAGAGATAATGAGCTCTTAGAAAGAGCCAGAGGAGCAGTGACAGGTATAAAAGGGTGCCTGTTGAGTGTTTTGAAATGACAGCTGTAATTTAAAATGAAATCACTGTTTATATCTTTCACGTTTTTTGCAGATTTTGTGTTGCAGTGTTGTTAACAGGTACAGTTGCATAAAAAAAATTACGCATATATTACTTCTGATTCTTTGCAGCTACATGAGCAGTTGGCTCAAATTCTACACTAAGTGTGGCAACAGAATACATTTATGCTAGTCTTATCATGCATGTAATTTTTTTTCTAAAAAAAAAAGACTGACTCAGTCGTATAGACGAGAATTCTGGGTTAATGTCAAGCTTTAATGGAATCCTGTTTCCATTATCTGCTAGATGATACTGCCTGATACGAAGAGGAAATGACTGAGAAATAGCTGCTCTTCCGTGAATTCTAACTATTATGTTTCACTTTATGACTCGTCCTGTATTTGCATTTAGTCAGCCTGCAATGTGTGTGTGTGTGTGTGTGTGTGTGGATGTACAGGAATCAAGATATTCAAAAACTTAGAGGTATAAGTGTGAGGCGTAGGGCCAAAGCAACTTACCACATCCTGGTTTAAACACTAACATTTTTGGTCCTGTGGACACAAAAATTAATTATCTTAATTGCTTCACACATAATTCTTTGACAGGCTGAAAAACAAGTTTTTTTTTTACTGAAAAGATTAACTTCCCACGAAATAGGACACAGACACATCACTGGAGGTTTTCAGGAATGTTGACTGTTGATAAGAATAGTACGTCCACAATATAGGTGGAGGTCGGCATCAGGTGGCGGAGAATGGTACTACATTTTAAAATATGTCAGCTCAAACACACTGCCTGTCAAAAAAATTTTTTTTAAAGTTACCAGCTGGATTTAACTAAGCAAATACGTAGAGGCATCCCAATGGATAATTGCTGCAGGGATGAGGATGTTTCAGATGCAATAAGTTATTTAAGCCTATCAGTTCTTGAACAACCATGTGGGAAGACACATCCTGTGGTTGTGAATAAGATGCTGAAACTACTAAAACTGGTTTAAGAACTGTGCAACACATTAAGAAAAACTGGCTTCAATTATTTGCAAGGGAGCATAAAGATTAGACTCTGAAGCAATGGAAGAAGGTTGTGTGGTCTGATGAGTCCAAATTGACCCTGTTCCAGAAGGTAAGAACAGAGGCAGATGAAGTGATGCAGCCATCATGCCTAGTGCCTACTATGGTCTAGGTTCAGCAACATTATGTGTCCAAAGAATGAGGACATCTAACTACCTAGATGAGCAGGTTACTCCATCTTTCCTGATGGCACGGCCACATTCCAGGATTCATGGGGCTTAGATTGTGAAACAGTGGTTTAGGGAACAGGAGACATCATTTTCACACATAGACTGCCCAACACAGAGTTCAGACCTGAACCCCATGGAGAATCTTCGGCTTGAAGAAAAATTAATGCAACCCTAGACAAAATAAATGTGACATTACAAGTTTATTGATACGATTCAACAGCAAATGTATACTGTAATCTTAGCTTAAGGAGTCAGTGAAAATCACCTCACACATCTGGTTAGTTTGTTTTATTATGTTGATACTTCAGGTTTCTGCATTGATGGGCCCGTATCTATCTCTTAAAGAATCAGTGGACATGTGTGAAACAGATCAATCTGATGCATCTTCATAGTTATTGATTACATGCAGACGAAACCATCAACGCTTGATTACACCTTCACTTAAATGTGTTTATTTATGTTTGGAGTCTGAGCTGGTAGCGGGCACACAACTCACCACAAACTGCTTCCTGTGTTTCTGCAGGAAAACAGTCGGTTTGTGCAGAGAGAGCGAGTGCACAGATGGGACAAATGAATGAATCTGGCTCATTAGGTGGAAAGGTCACCCTCTGCTAGTTCATTTATTACTCTAATAGCCAGAACTGTTATAACATGTTGATGGGATTAGTAAAATGGTGATTAGTGGAATGCTCATTTAAGCATGTGATCTGTTTCCATGTGGGAGCTCAGAAAAATGGGCCTGCAGGCTGTGATGAGCTGAGTCAAATATCAACCTTCCATTTAAAAGATTTAAAACATATTTTGGATGATTAAAGGGTTATAAAGTTAGTTTCCACTGATTATCATTACAAGATCTGGCTTGCAAATCAATCTAAGAGGAGAAAACAGCCTTAGTTTCCTCAACCATCTCATATGGTCTAGCATCATACAAAGTAATGGTTGAAGATTATGCAGACTTCCTACTACCCCTTTCATTGGGAGGGAGAATCAACAGTCAAAATTAATGTACTACCAAAATGTCTATATGTATTTCAGTGCACCCCTTCTTCATAAATTTTGATAAACTGATATCAAGATTTTTATGGAATAAAAAACAAAACAAAAAAAAAACTCAATGTCAACATGGTAGGTTATCTCTTCCTAGTCTTTAATATTACTATTGGGATGCTGACATATGAGCCATGATATGCTGGAAGGAATCACAATTTAACAATTCTACTTCAGAATGGTTACAAAGAAAAGACTTCTTGCCTTCATACCTCCCTACATTCATTAATTTACATCTAAATATACCTCAAACCTTTTTTAAAGCACTCGCTTAAAATCTGGACAGTTCAGACGAGTAATTTTCCTCAAGAACCTGCCACGACATGCAGCTATTGCTAGAAATCACCAATTTACACCTTCAACCACAGACAAAACTTTCCATGAATGGAGCAGAAGAGAAATTGTTGCACTTGTAGCACTTTTGCATCATTTGACCAACTTGTGCTTAAATTTAATATCTGTCACTCCGATTTCTTCAGATTACAGCTTCAAAGCTTAATTTCAGCATCATTTACCCATTTTCCATCCCATCCGCCTGGATCTCTTAATGTTTAAGATAAGGTCCTAAAGGACATTTGGGAAACTCTACTCTCTGCTGAGACCCTTAACATCAGTTAAAATTTAGGAGGAAGATTTAGGTTTGGAAATCTCTTTGGAGGAAAAGCTTTAGATTCCTCCTCAATTTGTTTGTGACATGTTATCAGTTTAGGTTGTGCATCGTCTCCACTGGTCTAAAGTAAGAATTCCCAATATCAATCACATTTGTAATCGATACAAGCACACATCTCATCTAATCAATTTCCCAAAACTGTGATTTGCTTTAAGACACCGGGTCACACTGCAACTCAGCATAAAGTCACTGTCTGTTTTAAATGTTCACCATGTCTGATTCATCAAGAAAGCCAAGAGGACATTTTCAGAGGAAGAGAAGACAAGAAAGAAAGAAAGTGGCAGAGAAATAGATAAGACGAGAGTCAACATAGGACTAACTTACTGACTGGAGAGAGAGCTCAGAGGACAGGTAGGATGCAAGACGGATGCTGAATTGCCAAAGTGTTGAAATGGTAGCAGAACACACCTGTCAAAACGGCATGTGCAACATATGCACATATTCTAATCATACTACCTGTTTCCCCAACATACAGTTCGTAAATGCTGTCTATTTAGTGGCAACTTTACTTTTTATTTATTTTTTATTAATCTTCACTGTGAGAGACATAATCAAAAATAATCCTGAAATCACAATGTATGATTTTTTTTTAATTTATTTGTATGATACAGCTACAAATAAGTATTTGAACATCTGTCTATCAGCTAGAATTCTGACCCTCAAAGACCTGTTCGCATTTAAAAAGTCCCCCTGCCCTCCACTTATTATCCTAAATCAGAAGCACCTGTTTGAGGTCGATAGCTGCAAAGACACCTGTCCACCCCATACAATCAGTAAGACTCCAACTAATAACATGGCCAAGACCAAAGAGCTGTCCAAAGACACCAGAGACAAAATTGTAGACCTCCACAAGGCTGGAAAGGGCT
>JBAMHW010000006.1:30237266-30248167 GCA_037177495.1 Rhadinocentrus ornatus | reverse complement strand
ACAGAAATGGCTTTTGACAATAAACACTGGAATATAAAACAAATCTCCTTATAAATGATCAAAAGTTGGTAAAGAAATATCTTTAAACTTTTACAAAGGGTGTCAATTTTCTATTTTATTTCTAGTCTTTAGGCTAAAGGACACCATAGTACATGATTGTGTTGCTGAGCAAATTAATTTTTATTAAGAAGAAGAGTTACAAGAATCTAGCGTTAGCTAACACGCCACTAGCGTTATTATAGCACAAGCTATAATTGCAAGTTTTATAAGTGTTTTCGTATATTGCATCTTTTACTGATATCGTGCAGCCCTCTTCCATGATTCACAATACAGCAACCAGACTACCATTCTGCTGCTATGGAGCTGGACAAGACGGGCTGGAAAAAATAAAAAAACAAAAGGAAATAGTGATATAATCTGAAAGTATACATCAGGGTGTTTGCATGGGGTTGGTAACTGTTTGGGCTGTTGGGCATTTGGGGGTTTTTCTCAGGTGAGTGACCCTATTGGCTTGGCAGAGGTCTGCACTTACTGAGTGCTTCTAGTTATTTGTAAAGAAGTCAGATTTCCACTTGATTCCCCATTTTCTGCTACAGTGTTACAGCAGCATTCCCTCCTGGATGAGCTTTCCTAGGAGCACTATGTCTGGATGGACATCAGCTGTCAGATTCCCTAATAATTCAACATGTAATTATGTCACAGTGGCGCTCCAGGAGGAAATCCTCAACATGTATTAATGTTGCGTAATACTAATCTGGCTGCTTCATTATGCAACAAACAGGAGGAGGATGAGTCGTTTGAAGTTTCATTCAGAGGAAATGGTGAAAACTGATGGAGTTTTCATCATGTAAACTAGCTTTTAGAGCAGAATGACTCGTTTGTTCTTATATTTTGTGGAGTTGTTATGATTCCATGTGTTTTTCTGCAGATATCAGTTTATCAGGTTGTTTATCAGTGTGTGTGTGTGTGTGTGTGTGTGTGTGTGTGCGCACGCACTGCTGTTTGGCTGCTGGAGTTGTGAATCCCACTCCATTTCCACTTCTTCTGTCACCTCTGCTCTTTGATCTGACTCCTACTTCCTCTAAAATAGGGCTGCTTGATAATGGGAAAAATGCTAATCCAGATAATTTTGATTGAAATTGAGATTTATTTAAAACAATTAGAGAAAGACGAAGAGAGATTTTGGGGCGGGCGGGACGGGCATTTAAAGCAGTTGTCTGTGGTAATACAGACTAGTTTCTTTCCACCAGGTCCCAGTAGATATTGTTTGTCTCAGACCAGCATGTTTCCCCCGGTGTGATCTGGAAAAGATGAGGCTTTTTCGTTTCGTGTTCACGTTAAAATCCGCGTCATATTCGGCTCTATGGTGCAGCTTGACCACAGGTCTGTAGCGGTGACGACACATTGGACTGTAGCCACGTCCTTCACAACGCCCTCATGACCCTCATCGTACAAGGGAGGGAGAGACACGCGATTAAAATGGTGACAAGATGGCAGTGAGACCGTTTGTCCAAAGTGTTGATTGGACCATTTCATTTTTATGATCGTTGAAAACCCAAATGGTTCTATTTATTTGGGTTGTGTCACTTCTGTGGAGGATATTAATTTGAGAGCTGGATCCCTTTGTTCCAGAGAACCAGGATGGCAGCATGATGATGATGATGATGATGATGAAATAACTGTAATAAATTTCAAGCTCTTTCCTGGAAATATGTTAACATCTTGTTGGTCTGTTTTTTTGTTTTGTTTGATCTTTCAGATTTTTCTGATGTCGTGTTTGTTTTGTTTTTTTAATAAATTATTTTATTCATCTTTATGCACCATTTCCTCAAAAGGACAAACTTCATCCAAATAAATAAATATACTGTACTGAACATACTAAAAAGAAAAAAAGAAAAATTATCCATGGCATTCTGTGCATCCACATAGACAGGATTAACCCAGTAGTTAAAAATAAATAGATAAATAAAATACATATACACATATATGCATATACCTACATACTCACACGCACACACACACACACACACACACACATATATATATATATATACATACATCATATAAAGTGGGATTGGCTACGCTTGTGATTGGCATGAATGACAGCCTGTCATCACAGACTTTTTCAGGCTACAAAGAAAAGGAGTGCATGCGTTTTGCGTTACTTTAATTCTATTTATATTTTATTCTTTTTTGCACTTACTGGAGGGCTTTGTATTTTCATTGCACTTGTTGCAATGACAAAGTTCTATTTATGAAAGCAGTTTTTGAGTTAATAACAGAAAATTATCTTTAAAAATATTATTTGGATGTCCTCTAAATGGATGTAATAAAATTACTGGTATGTGGGAAATGTTTTTATAGAGCTTGATAGAGCTTTGCGTTATAGTTGATAATGGCACACTCCAAACCAGAAAATGTCAAACTGGCACCCCATGTCACAAAAGTTGCTGACCACTGATATAGAAGTTATAGTTATAGATGTTTTCCATGTTCTCCTTTATGGCCAGAAAACATTTGCCTGTAAGTATTCTAGTCAGTTTGAAATTGAACACAGAGAATATTGCTGAGGTAAATGTGCTGATAAACAAAGTTGTTTAAATCTCTGGTCTGTTCGCACATGCTTACCGCTAGCTTGCCTATGGTATTTTCCATAGACGTTAGCCTTAAGCTAGCCTATAGGTTTATATATGTTTTGATGTGTGATGTTAAGTGATTTCACTGTGACAATGAATGTATTTCCAGTAAGATTTTCTGTATGTAAATGTTCCAAAATGGATTCAGCCTCGGATCTTTTTAGGAACCTGTTATGATTGCATCATCTGCATTGATGAAGAATCGTCCACATCATGATTCATTGTATAAACGATTAAATTCAACACCCCTATTTATAACGCTTTCTTTCAGGCAATCAGTGTGCTAAAAACTTAGTAAGGTTTCTTTCTGTTGGTGTGATGTGGAAATGTTGCAGACTTGTGAAGGAACAGAGGCGTTGATGAAAGATTCATCATAACGGAGAGAAAACCCCAAGATGAACAGCTCGTTCCAAGTCATGTCAACTCCAGGGAGTCCTCCACCTGCATCAAACAAACTCTGCCAGAGCAGAGTAAGTTTTTTCTTCTCTGCTGTAGTTTCAGCAGCTGGAGTTGTTAAAACTTTACTGATTCATTTATGAAAAAGAACCACAGTTGAATTACTGGGTCATACATGTTCACTCAATTTTATATATATGATTTACAAAGGACAGGTGCACAGACTTAAACACATGCATATGGTTTGGGATATTTTAGTGTTTCATGGTGCTCTTGCTTTTTCTTTCAGTATGAAAGCTGTGCAGTCTTTTTAACTTGAGCCTCAGGCTTGACATTGTGCTATGGTCAGCATCATTCAGGCTTGTTTACATCATTGAGCTTACTGTGCTATGTGGGGAAGATGCAATAGAGGAGGCCCGTGAACGAGTCTGAGGTACACTGAGCTTGCAATTGATGTGCAACAGTGTGGCTGAAAGCAAACATCCATCCGGTCAAAGTGAAAAGGGTTTTCTTGCCACTTAAACATCAAGGCTTCTCTGGGAGATGGGAGTGAGAAGAAAAGCCCCCAGAGCTGCTGAAGAGGTCCGTCAGTGGCTCTGGTGTGAAAGAATGAGTAGCTGGGTCTCAGCTGGGAAAGCAACATTCTGCCCTGTTAAAGAACATGAAGCCTCAGGTGCTTTTTTGAATTAAATGATACTTAAATCCCAAAAGGGGAAATAATTTAATTATTATTAAATAATTAAATGGCCACATGGGTAAGGGGATGCACCGAAAGATGGATTAAGACAGCCTGCTTACCACCATGAGACACCCGCTCAGATCTGGGCTATGTTCTGACACGACTTCAATCAATCCATGAAGTTCAAAGGAAAGAAGGCAAATAGATTAATCAGTAAATGAAATAGTTGATTATATTACACTTCATCACAAGTCATGCAGCAGGTAAATCTTTCCATGTAAATGTGAGGCTCAAGGATACTGCAGACTATCTTGGACTTCCCACCACTCTGTAACTGGAGGCATAAGACTTAATAAAAGGAGCTTTAGCTTTATTACACACACACACACATTTAGCTTGTTCCAGTTCGCCTCACCGACTTCATCCTTGGAGTTTTTACTTTCCTCCTCCACTGCCGTGTTTACTCCCCTTCAAAAGCTAATTGGCATCTTTTCACATCTCCGTGGGACATGCTTCTTTGCTTCTGGAGGTGTGTTGGTCTGACCCTGCTGCCACCCAAAAGGCTTTGTTATGGCCTGCCAGCGAGGGCAGTATTAAATGCTGAACTCTTGCCATGCTGTTTTTACAGCAGCAGCAAAAAAATAGTTTTGGCTGTACAGCAAGATACAGTAATTCCATTGTTGATGACGGTTGTCAGGCATCATCTCCAGCCTTGATAAACTCTATCCAATGTTAGAATTTCTTAGAAAGGTGGTGCACAAAGGTGGTAAGGAGAAAATGTGCAAAATCTCATATCATTTGGGTGGTCTGTCTACATCAGGCATCGGTCCATAGTCATGCTGCCAGCTTAGAAAGTTAAGTGTGGTGGCTCGGCTCAGTGCACAACCACAAACAGACACATGCAGAGGATTATGTAACATGTAACAACATCTACACTTGCAGTGCTATACAGTACTATACTCCCTGGTGTTCAATCTGCTGTGGAATGATTTAAATGAAGGAGCAAGAAGATCCATTCAACTGCAGAGTTTGACTGCAGTACCTAGTACTACTGCATTTAAGTGCTTTATTTAGGATGGACCAGAACATCTTAGTAGACAGGCTGAAAGACTGGGTAAAACTGTCTGCTACAATTTACTTGTTTGAGTCCTATTTAAAAGACAAACCAATTTGTGTCTATAGTTAACTATAAATCTGATTGAACACAAATAACCTGCAGAGTTCCCCAAGGCTCCGTTCTGGGGCCACTGCTGCTGAATATTACATGCTTACTCAAATTATTAAAAACAAAAGTAAAACAACCATTAAATTTGCTACTGGACAGATTCTGGTTAAAACCGCATTAGATTAGAACACCAAAGAAAAAAGGAAACCAGTTTAATATGGCTCCATTGTTTACTTGCAGTGAGCGCAGCGTTTTCAGCCATGGCCAGTCACTGAGCTCAGAAATTTAATAGCATAATAAACAGAATTTCTACAAATCTGATTAAATATTTTGTTCTCACTGGAGGCTATTATCCAAATTAAGCCACAAAGCTTAAAATTACCAAAATGCTCTTTTCTTCTTTTTTCTCTCAACACTAAACTAGAGTTTATTCATTTCTCATGTGTGTTCTTATCTTGACAGTCGCTGCAATTTCCCAGAGTTGTTGCAGGTTGACAGTTAGATTCACATAGAGCTTCATTTTGGTGCAACCCAGCCACAAACTGAACTGGATGTTGCTACGCCCTCCCAATGTCGCTAGTCTTCGTCTGCATGTTGTTATCCCTTGTGCTATCCTCTCTGGGATTCTGTCCTCAAAATGCAGCCCTTACATGTGAACCCAGCTGTGACATAATGCTGGTAAAAAGATAAGTGGTTCTCATATTTGTCTGTGCAAAGAGTTTAGAAGAGGCTGATCTGAGAGGCTGATTGGATCCAGAATCCAGGCAGCTGACTGCAGCAGACTGACCTGCAGTGTTTTTTATGCCACTCAGAGACACTCGAGTGAATTCAGCTAATGAAATCTTAAAGGAGTGTCTCAGACATGGCTTTTCCATTAGAGGATACAGTGGCAAAGTGCAGATCTTTCTTTCTTTTTTTTAGGCTTGCCAGTTCCTATAGAACTGCAATATAACACTGTATATTTCAAATGGAGATACTTGTTGACAGATAGAATTTATGCAACAAAAAGCCTCACACACAAAATCCCTTTTGATTTTAATTGTAAAAGGGTGCACAAAGAGTGTAGCTAACCCCATTACATGGAGTCTGTGGTGCTTGGAGTTGATTCTGTGGCACTGCGCCACACATTGGTCTAAGGGTGAAAACTCTGGTGTTGTTCAGTCATGTGACTTTGTCAAACCCACCAAAATGGCAAATTTTTCTGCAAGGAAGATATGTTGTATGGGTGTTTTCACAATTTGAAGGCAAGCTCATGCACTGCCTACCTTTAAAAAAAAAAAGAGAAGTTAAGCTGTGTGATGGCAAAGATCCTGAGATCTATCAAAGAAAGATTTAAGCTTCGAAATGGAGACATACCTGTCAGATCTCTAACGCCACATATTGAACTATCTGGTGCTTCAGAGGAGCTTCCACACGGCCAAGAAGATGAAAGCATAAAAAAGTTTGGAAGTCTATAACCTCTTCATGTCTGGAAAGCCTGATGGAAAGTGTAATGTGTTGTTGAAAGGCTGGCAGCATCATTTAGCACAAGTTGAAGGCGGCTGAGATTAGATTTGGTCATACAGAGCATTACAAGGATGGCCGTCTCAAGATCATGACGTCTGAGAAAAGGTTTCGCTTTGGCCTGCAAGCACAAATGATAAAAAACCTGTTCTAACCATATTATCAACTTGTTTATCAAGTTTCAAGTAACCTTTGAAGATCACTTTCATCACGTGTCAACAATCACAATAAACTTCATTCAAATGGAGGAAGTTTTTACTTGGACAAAATTTGGTGTCATTGGTACAGTTGGATTAACAAAACAAAAAATGTAACAAATAACTTTGATCTCAATATGTTTACAGAGTCACTGGTATGTAGCATCACCTGACTGCTGTACATCAAGTAACCAGCAGATGTCAGTCCTCAGAAATGAACAGGGCTTTTCGTAATGAAACGTTTTTTGTAACAATTGGCCAGAAGGACTTGACACATTCAAGGGACTTCATCACACCATCAGTAGTTCTGGGTGCAGCCATGCTGACATCAGATATCTCGGGGTTCTCTGTAAGTTACAAGTTCTCTTTTTGGATAAACAAGGTCACTTCGTCGTTTCCAACAAAAATTCCTTCAATAAACAACTTCAGGAGACACCTGGAGTGCATTAAATGTTGTCTTCCGCGCCTGTTCTTTAGCTTGGTCTTTGCATTTGAAAACAGCCTGCGTTTGGTTTTGTCTGCAAGTTTGAAATGATAAAAATTCTGTTAAGACTTCTATAATTGGGCTAGTCCCTGGATTGAGGCTGTGCAGTACATCATAGTATAATTGGCATAGGAAGGATAATAATGATAATCAAGTTGTCCTAGAACGGATCCCTGAGTCACTTCTTTTGCTACTTTCAAACACTCACTCTGCTAAGTTAGTCTACACATTAGCACTGTTTCGTCCACCAAATCAAATCTCTTGGAGAAAGATTTGATAGTTTTGTTTGTCAATAGAATAAATCATTAAAACTTTAAAGTTGCTGTTGTTCATATTTGCCTATAACAGGACTAATAATCAGATATAATCCTAAAGTTGAAAAACTCTTTTTGGGCCAAGACACATTGTTTTCAGATGGGCCTACAGTTGCCTAAAAGAGAAAGATCGCTCCATTTTAGAGGGACAATATGAACTTAAAATAGCCCATGTCCTTTTAACCAACTACTGTTTCCCTTTAATTTCCTCCTATTTTTGGTTGCTTCACCTAGAAACCAAGAAAAATGAAAGGCGCTCAACAAGGCCGAGGACAGAACGGCTCGATTCATTTTAAATGCAATACCTTTGGAAATGTCTCACTAAAGAAGTGTGTAATATGTTTGTGTGCATTTCATTTAGTTATTTTTCAAAGTCAAGCAGAAATTGTTGAATTTAAAGAGTTGAGGATGAAGCTTTGTCAAAACCCTGCTTTGAAATTTACTTTGAGCTCCAGAGCCAAATGACAAATGGGACGTGCCCCAGAAACCAGAGTAAAGGAAACATATTCCCTCCTCCATCATGTGGGCAGCCATCCACCACAAATGAGTCAGTGACCTCCAATTTAGGAAATAAAGCTTCAGGCTTCACACTGACACACAGCAGTCTCTTTACTACTATACTTTGTGTATGTACTGCCTTTTCAGACCCATCTCCACCTGCAGGTTCTGCTGTGGTCCATGATGGAAATTATTATGTATTGATTTGAAGGCTGCGCTGTCAGACAACGGCTTTGTTTTTGGCATCAACAGGCTTGTTTTGTATTCAGTCCAATTTAGCTTGATTTGTTAAGCACTCATTCACGCCAGTCATTTCAGGGCACTCTTGTGTATAGACTCCATTTCATTCCAGTGTTATCCTGCTATGATCCAGTTAAAACACATTCACTATATAAACCACATTAATCAGAATCCACTTTGTCATTGCACAAGGTACATTGAAATTGGGGTAGCAGCTAGCATTGCTCCAATTTATAACAACTGTGTTCACATAAACCAATTCATAAAAATAATCACCTAGCTTAGGAAATGCATCAAATCTTTTCTTTGATTCAATCCTTCATCCTGATCTGCAGGAGGAGACGGTGGAGAGAATGAACTCCTTTTTAACAGACAGGAGAACCTTCCAGCAGAAGCACACTGGTTGGGGATGGAGAGGAACTTGTAAATATCAGTTATATATGATGATGCAGCAGCCATTTTCATGGATGAAGCAGTATCTTTTTATTATGAGCTTGACCTCAGCTTTGGAGGGTGAAAATGTTGGGAGAGAGAAAGTGGACAGGCAGCCTGCTAATGCTGCAGGATTTGTGCTCACAGCATGAGGACAAATCCTATTTTTCTAAATGATTGACAATTCTGTGTATATTGATCCACATGCTATTTGTATCAAGTCCGAATATGTATTTAGGGCCACGTGCACAGTTGTTTGTTAACCTTTTTCTTTTCCCCCTTCCTTATCCGCTGTAAAACATAAATCTCTGGCTTTGTGCAACATTATCGTGGATTCCTCACATGATGTGTAGATGCTCTGTGGCTTCACAGCTTCCGTCTACTGTTACCCAGCAACCATTGCAGGTCTTTGTCTTTTAATTGTTTCTTTGCATTTCCCTTACAGCCACACAGTGTAAACATCAGTGTGTACCAAAACCACTTGATTTTTAAATTATAGGCACAGTTACTGGCTGGTTAGAGTATGACATGATCAGTGCGTTTGAATTGAAATGGAGCAGCCCCTCTGTACCTGTAGCTGCGTCTGTCATCATTGCTTCCATCCTCAGGAGTGGAGCGCTTTCATTTTGAAGTGCTGCTCTTTCTGTGGAACCTGAACCCTTTTCCAGCATCCTGTCTACTCAGGGAGGGAAAAGACCTCAGAGATGCGGATCTACTCAGTGAATGAGTGTTTAGTGCGATGGGAGGCTGGTGCATGGAAAGAGAGAGGAGATGCCCCCACTGCCAAGTTCTTCTTGTGAGAAGGGAAGAACAGGTAGGCCAGCAGAGGTGGTCGCTTAATTTTGTTTAACAATCTGTGAGATTCTGCAGATTTGTCTGCTTTGTCATGTTCTAGAAAGCAGGTGGAGATGATCTGAGCTCTGTGACATGGTGCATTATCCTGCTGGAAGTAGCATCAGAAGATGCTACTCTGTGGTCAGAAAGGGATGGACATGGTCAGCAACAATACTCAGGTAGACTTTAAATGATGTCATCATTACAAAGTACAAAGGGGCCCAAAGTGGGCCACAATTACACCACCAGCAGCCTGAACCGTCGAAGGCAGGATGGATCCATTTTTATACCAGATTCTGAGCCTACCAGCTGAATGTGGAGCTGAAATAGAGACTTGTCAGACCAGCAATGTTTCTCCATCTTCTATTGTCCAGTGTTGGTGAGTGTGTGTGAATTGTAGCCTCAGTTTCCTGTTCTTAGCTGACAGGAGGCACCTGGTGTGGTCTTCTGCTGCTGTAGCCCATCTGCTTCAAGGTTGGACGTGTGTGTTCAGAGATGCTGTTCTGCAGATCTTGGTTGGAACCAGTGCTGATCTGACTTCCTGTTGCCTTTCCATCATCTCCAACCAGTCTGCCCATTCTCCTCTGACCTGACATCAACAAGACATTCTGGTCTAGTCAACTGCTGCTCACTGGGTATTTTCTCTTCAGACCATCTCTGGAAACCCTGGAAATGGTTGTGTGTGAGAATCCCAGTAGATCAGCAGTTTCTGAAACACTCAGACCAACAACCATGCTACGTTCAAAGTCACTTAAATCCTCCTTCTTCCTCACTTGAGTTTGAACTCCAGCAAGTCGTCTTCATCATGTTCAGTCTTTGATATTTTCACGACTTTCGAGTGAAGTGATCTAAGATGAGGGAAGATGGCTGGAATAAAGATGTAAAAAGGAGATATTTCAGTACACACCAACAGATCTGCTGTATTTTTTGGCAATTCCCAGGAAGCCCACAGGTCAGGAAAGATATGAAAGGAATTCAATAAGTCTTCTGCAAATTATTAAGATGAATATTAAGGTTTTTGCTACCAGGACAGGGAATTTATTACTCCCAGTCTGGAGTTAAATGAAACTTAATGGGTCTTAAAATGACCAGTATGATTTTATTTATGTTAAATTTAGTGTTAGTGGACTAGAGGGGTTGCTTTTCTTATTACTTTTATGAAATTTACTTTCTTTCTAGTTTTTCTTACATGTAGGAAAGTAGATGTTTATATGTAGGATAATTAGAGTAAATTAGATTTTTTACAGATTCATTTGCACTTTGAACTAATAACACATGGTTTCACGCTGTTTTCCAAACACATGTAAATGTTTCCCGACCTACTGGGTGAGTAATGGTAAGGAGTCATCCATCAGCTGGGATTTTACTCTGCAGCTCTTTTAACTGGTGAATGAAGGAAAAACTGGCAGAGAAGTGTCCGGACTTGCTGGGCACCATGTTTCCTCCAATCAAATCAAGTTTATTTGTATAGCCCTATATCACAACAAAGTTGTCTCAGAGGACTTTACAGAAAGAGATGTAAA